>VXBU01008702.1:0-38458 GCA_013400315.1 Bombycilla garrulus | reverse complement strand
TTTTTTTTTTTTTTTGCTAGCTAGCATATACTTCTTATAGTAACAGGAATTCTAGATAAATATACCAGGTACTTTCTAATTTAGACTGCTTATATTCTAGCCACAACCAGTTTCAGCTTCTGTATGCTGGACACAGTAGAGTGTGGTTGGATTTTGGTACCCTATTGCTGTGAAGGCTATGCCTCAAACTGATCAGATTCACGTAAGTGATACTGTGATTCCTCCAAATTAAAACATCAAAGAAATGAACACAGTCTCTTCTGTAAGCTGAGAAATGAAGTTTTTAAAACTAAACTATGCATATTAAATGCTTGGGAATAGTTGGGATCCTTATAGTAGTTTAATCCTAAAAAATGCTGCAAAAAGACTTAGCAGGCAGAATTCCTGGTGATTTCAAGAAATTTGGGGAGAACACTTGTGCTGAACTTAAGCATCTAGAGTTCAAATTATTGACACCTGATTTTCATTGCTGAAGAGCTGAAAGAAATATAGGTATTAAGAACTAAAGCATTAGGAATAGAATCAACTTGCTCTAGCCCATTCTTATTTAACCAGACCACAGCCAGTAATGGGTCATGCTGCAAGACTTACCCGAGAGGTCCTCGAGGGCAGGCTGGGCAGTTTTGACAGAAAGAGCAGAATCCATGCTGACTCCTCCTGTGCTGGCCTCTGCTGTTACGCTTCCTTCATTGTCTGTCTGAGATCTGGAAAGCAAAACAAAACAGGGATGCGCAGCCACTCTGCATCCAAAGTATCTCAACAAGACAAGTGCACCTGCCATCAGCCACTCTGTCCTACTCTTCAGAACAGACCAGCAGTCTGATTTTACATAATTCATTAGTCCCATGTTGAATTATGTCTTAGAAATGGAAACAAGCACTCAGCTGTAAAAAATAAAAAATTCATAGTCGAAGATAGGCTTCACAGATCATCAGATAGGGTCTTAAAACACTTGGATTTCCAGATGTATTTTAATTATCAATAACATCAGTTGTTGTGGCTAATCTGATCCTCTCCAATAAAGTCTGTATTGCATGAAGATAAAGCAGGGAGCATGTAATGGCATGTTACGCACCTGCTAGGTTCCCTAAAACATCACTTTCATTTTAAAAGAAATGACTGGGCAAAACCAACTTCTAACTCCAATTTATTGTCTGGTATTATGGCTGCCAGGTAATGAAAGGTGATGTAAGAATCTATTGTCAGATTTGAGTAAGATATTGCGACTCATTTCACTTTACTAGTTGTGCTGTGTTTTGCTCATAGAGCCACACCAACAGGCAGCTGGAAGTTCTCCTGCCCCAAGGACAAGTGCTGTAAAAAAGTGAAGACACAGTGGGGAATTATCATTCCAATACTCTTAATTTCACCCGACTGTTGTAACAGGATGCTCTGCCTGGAGTGGGTATAAAACAACTGGAACAATGCCCTATTTACAGGGCTGTCTGTGGTGGAAGGAGAAGGGGCCTCTTGCTGCTTTTGGTGTTGAATAAGGCTGAAACCAACCTAACTCATCAACCCCAAAGTTCAGTCTCCTGATAGGGAGGTGAAGATGTGGCAGACCTGGTAAAGTACCTAATAAAGGAACCAAGCCTGTGAGATAGCTGTCCAAACCAAAAATCCCATCCTCTGACTGAGAAACTTCCTGTGCTCCAGTCATGCTGTGTCCTTCAGAATCTCTGCTACTGATTTCCCTCTTGTTTCTTCCCTACTATCCCAAGGATACTTCCCTATGTATTCTCTACTGCCATTGTCAAACAGAAGGTGCTTCAAACAGAAAACTGACTAGACAGAGGTTAGCTGTGACTTCACTTGGCTGCTCTATTCCTTATCTCAGGGTTAATACATACAACACCACAAACCTCTAGTCTGGCCTTACTTAAATGAAAGGATTTTTATTTTAATTTTTTTTAAATTTCCAATTCCTGCTTATAGTGAGGCAGCTCCACCACCATCAGCCACAATGAAGTTCCAGAGTGCGTCTTGGCATTGTTACAACTTTCAAAGCTATGGTGCACAAACCAAACCTCATACACATTCTTGTACCCTCTGGAAGAGCAGCACAGGGTCAAGGGGCAGTTCAGATTGTCATTTTTCCTGCTAGTAGGGTTAGATACAACCATTACTCCCCCTCCTGTCTATCACAACTTCTCATACAGCCTCACCATCAGTTTCTGTGAAAATGCGTAAATTGCCTACATTCTTGAAGCAAGAAGTTTCTCCATGATGTAGCATTTACCTTGCTGCTCCACCCCCCTGAAAGTGTCCAGAATGGTCCGTCTGGGCACTGCCTTCCCCACAGCAGCATGTCCCGTACCTGTACATGAAGGGCGCGACAGTGGCGGTGTTGGGGTGGCTGTATTGCTGCTGGGGATGAGGTAGCTGCACACTCATGGTGTTGCTGCCCATGGTGTGGGTCGTCACTGCGGGCCCATTCACAGCATGGCTGCTGCTGTGGAGGCCCCCAATGCCCTTGCCCTCAGAGGAAGCCAGGCTGGAGGAGGAGCTGGAATGACAGCTGTCCAGCTGGGACTTCTGATGCGAGAGCCCTGAGCTGGCTTTCCCCCCACGGCTCCTCTCGCCTTCCTTTGCAGGAACAGGGGCACTTGAGGATTTCCCTGTGGTGTTTTTCATTCCTGGTTTTGGTATTCCACTGTGTGAAGGGGCAGAGGCGTCCTTCTTGGCAGTGTTCAGCTTTCCGCCTTTAGGGATAAAGCTTGCGATCTTGGAGGACTTTTTTGGCATCTCTGCTATTACTGTTAGTGCTGTCTGTTCTTCTTTAGGTTCCTTCTTCAGGTCCAGCTTCTCGGTGATGGATGTTCTCTTTGTAATGTCTTTACTTTTATCCTTTTGTTTCTCTTTTTGTTTCTCTTTCTCCTTCTCATTACCCTTTGGAGAATTTTTCTTGTTAGTCAGTGCGCGGCTGAAAGTCCTTTGTGCAATTCCCTTGAGTGCAATTTTGGGGCTGCTGGACATCGATCCCTGGTTGTTCATGTTATGATTGGTGGCATCAATTTCTTCGCTCTCCTCAAAGCTGAGAAGCATCTCCAGCTTTTCACAGCTGTTGTCCCAAGAGCCTGGACACTCCAGTGTTGTCCCTCCTACTTTGGAACCCCCTTTGCTGTTAAAGAGTTTTAGTTTTTCCAGCATGGATTTCTGACCGTTCGGAGCTGTTTTGGAGATTTCTGAGGGTGGCTTTGGATGCTCCACTGCTGGCTGCTTCACAGATAACATGGAAGACGTCACTGTGTGCTTGACACTGAGGGACTTGCTGCGCCAAGGTTTAATGGCAGAGCTGGGCTGAGGGATGGCTGAGGAGTTATTGCAAGAAACAGCACTGCCATAGCTTTGAACTGAGGATGAGACATTTTCATTCATTCCAGTGGGTTGGGAGGCTGTGCTGTCTGCAGGCTCTGGAAAACAAAAAACCACAGAAAACAACCCCAAAAAACAACACAGTAGTACCTGGCATTAGAGTTCCTATGAGAATCTCTCTGTAATGAAAGATCAAGAACTTCACACTGATAACATTAAAAAGACACATCAGTATTTTCAATGTCAGTGAAACTCAGAGAAAATTAAAGCCAGTTTTGTTTTCCTACTGAGCAGAGTAGCAATGAGCTCCTACTGTATAATTTACATTGCTGTTTCAAGGAAAAGAAGGAAGAAAAAGAATCTCTTCCAGTTCAAACCAAAATGTGTTCTGCAATGTGCTCTCCCTTATTAAGTCCACAATACTTGTTCATTAGCAAAAACACAGCAGTATTTTGTAACTAAGGGTTCCCTCTGCTTTTGGCAAAATACTTGCTGTCCAAGTTCAATTCTTAGAAAAACCTCAAACATTAAAAAAATGCAGAAGTAAGGAAAAAAGTAAAACTAAAGTCCTTTCAGTTATTGAGGGTGGGGGTGGTAATATCTTCATACTGCAAAGGCAGAAGAAAACTCCATGTACAAAAATAAAACCAATTGTACCCTTTTTTAAAGAATCTAAATTAAGTATTACTACATATCATAACACAGATGTAAGAGAAACTTGTGGAAGTAACTGTATAGCCCTCTCCCACAGACAAAACAAATATTTTATTTAGTTAGTTCCTCCTATTGTTATTTGCTCTTATTAAGAAATTAGTTCCAAGTCTAAGGAGAGCTTGAAAAATCACACTCACCTACCAGTGGCCACTTCTCCTCTGAATCAGTTTCTCTTTGCAGAGTTTCCCTTTTGGAGATGTTACTCTTTCAATTATCACAAATATGTTTTATGTTAAACTACTCATGTTTCCAATTAAATTTTGTCATCTGTGTCTGTTTGCCTGCCCAGCAGCCTGCTGGGGATTAACGGCTCTTACCTATATTTCCCTGCCCTCTAGCATGAAAGTCAACTGTGTACAGAGCTGCATTTTTTTAATTCAAAAATCAACAGCAGTGGGGAGTGTGCATTCTCGGCAGCAGAAGCAGCCCTGTGAATCCAGCCCTCTAAATCATGAGCTGCTGCAGCCACATAGGGACTGTTTTACTTCAGTTTCAGTTGCTCAGTGAAGATACGGCTCTATTAACCTCCCTTCTCTGATCCAAACCAGATCTACTGAAGATTTAAGTCACATACATCTTCCTGACTTAGCAAAGAATTGGGTTTCTAAGAGTATTAGAGACTCCTTAATAATAAACTCAGCCATTTCACATGCTTATGGACAAAGTGGAACAGCAGGAACTAATGATACTTTTAAAATTATTACTGAAGTCAGAAGGTTTCCAGGACTCTTAACCAGTAACTATTATACTGTCCGATTTTGCTAGTCCTTTTTCTATCGCAAAGTACCTACGTGGAGCTGGAAGGAATCAGGGGCTGGATTACAGACACAGACAGGAATCACACCACTTTTTAAACTTGTGCCAGCCTGTTTTACTCTAGCACAGAAGGAAAATCAAGCTACCAAATATCCCAAACAGTGATGCCATCTGGCCTATTGCTGCTCTGCTCAAGTCTACTGAATTCAACCCAATGTATTAAGGAGGACCAAAGGGATAATGGCATAGGAATCAGAGAATCATTAAAATTGGAAGAGACAACCAAGGTCAAGTCCAATCATTAATGCCAGACTTTCCAGCCCTCCACTTAAGCACAGCCCTAAGCACTACACCTACAATTTCTTTGAGCACTTCCAGGGATTCCACCACAGTGGGAGGAGTCCCAGTGACTCCCAGTGGGAACAGCAGCAGTGACCTGACACAGTGCCCTCACACAGACACAGAAAGGAAGGAAGGTGACAACCTCTTCACAAGCTGCCAGCAAAGTTCCTCACTCGGCTTTCAAAAGCTGCACCACTGCTCTTTCCTTCATGCCTCTTACTGTACACTGCTGCTTTGTTTTTATTTCCTGAAGTCCTTCTGCTCATCAAAGTCCACTTCCCTTTCCTCACACTGCACGAGGCTCCTTTTGCACACTCAGAATAGGCAAGCCTTTGTCTCAGCCTACCTTCCACAGAGGATGTCCAGCAACAGAGCGCAAGCTTCATGAGAACCCCAATTGTGCATATCGTACAGTTAATTTGTATAGATTATCTTTAAAAATAGTAATAGCCCATCTATTGATATTGAGATATTGCTATAGGAACTGAAGATTGACAGTACTTTCAACAGTAAGTTCCTAATCCACATGTCTTCTGGCCTCATCATGCAAAACAAATCTCAGCACAAAGAACAGCCATGACCAGAAATCATTAGAGATGTCTGGGATTCATGAACATGCCTAGGATGGATTTACAATCAGGTCCAATGAACTGATCAATGTGGGCATGGAAGCCTTCACTTGCTCAGGAAAACAGGACTGGCCAATAGAAGGGTGACAAAATGAGAATGACCAGTAAGGATTGTATCTAAGTAGAAGAGCTGGTTGTACACCCTGTTAGTACAACATATGCAGGCACAAAAACTCAGCTTGAGGTCTGAGCACGCAGACAACTGAGCAGATTTCTTAGAGAAGAAATCTGCCTTCTCAAACAGGTACTTCACAATAGTTTGAGAACAATACAGGCAACGTGTCTGGGGATGAACAAAGCCAGCCTGCATTCCCCAGCACTCAGAGACTACATGAAGTCACTCACCTGAGACAAGAGAGACCTGAGAGCCAGGTCCATAACATGGCTGAGAAGTCTGGCCCTGTCCCAGACTAAGCTGGCTGTTAGGTCACTGCACTGCAGCAGAGGCCACCATGTCAAAACAAGGCTCTGACCAGCTCCACAATGTTCTTCTGGAAGTGAATGGAAGGGGCTGGCTGATTTGGGACCTGAACTACACAGATGAGTGCCCCAGTTCACAGACCTCTGGGAAAAAATCCTTGGTTTGGATCAAGTGAAAAGTTTTCCAAATCCCAGAGCATTGCTCAGAATTTATTTCCCAGCAAAATCCAGAACTTAGTAATTTCTCAAATTTTAAAAATGTTCTCAGGAAAATTATTTATTTATTTATTTATTTATTTGGTCGCTGACTAAAATATGCTTTTCCCAGTTTAGTTGTTTATAAACACAAGGTTCTCTTTGTCCCAGCACCCCCACATACACCCTCCTGTCTGGAAGGGAATTTTGCTTCCATTGCCAGTGGCGTAGGAGGAGCACAGTGCAACTCCATTTACAGAGATGTCAGAGGAACCAGAATTAGGACAATACTATGATTGTAACATTAAAAAATAGAATATATTGTGACAGCAATGTAATTTTCAGAGTGTCTAAGATTTTCCACAAAGTGAATTCTGTGAATACTGAAGTTCACACCTGAAATGAATGAAAAATATTCACAAAGTCTACAGTTAAGCAGCAACACTTTGGGAAAGGAAAGATGGTACTTTCTTACACAACTGCGGTGGATTTTGATTTGTACTTGGGTCAAATACAGTGAAACTATAAACTGAACATCCTTGAGTGATTTATTACTTTGCACCATGCACAGTTACTGCAAGAAATAAAAGGTTCGCCCTAAAACACTCTCATGAATAATTGCTGCAATTTAAGAAAACTTCAGTTTTTCAGATTCTCCGTTTCTTCCTTATAAACAAGTGGTGGCTCTTTTACTCCTCTGTCCAAGTTCGGTAAGCAAAAGGAGTTCTGCTGCCAGAATGCTGCTTCAAATGCTGAGTTTCCTAATGAAGCAGCAACATCAATTCGTAGAGAACACATCGGCATGCAATGGGGAAAGTTTTATTCAGCATAGCATAGACCCGTCTTTCAAGAAAAATGGAGCAGGTTTCATGCATTCAATTAATAAGCTTATTATTTCCCATGTGCTCCTTTGTGAGGGAAGTATTTTCTTTCTTCAGCAACCTGCATTAACTAAAACTGACTATAAAAGAAATGTTTTCAAACCCAAGTTACAGTCTACAATAAATAATGATCACTTTCCTCTTTTCAAAGTCAAATCTTGGCCTGAAATCTATTTTGTTCCTAGTGTTCCTGTTAAAAAAGATGTTGGTGGTCTAGTTCAAATGCCAATACACACTGTAGCATGGGTAAATCTGATTTCAGCTGCTCCTGCAAAGACTGAACTGCATCTGCAAACCCACCCATTTGTGAAGAAGAAAAAAAAAAGAATCTGAAGGCTTATGAGATTTAATTCTTCCACAGAAGTCTTTGAGAGCTTATGTTATAATAAGGTCAGGAGAAAATATATGCAATTTCCCATCATTGGTCATGTTCACTCTAAGTAAGTGGACTTTGATTTGCGATAACTGAGGACTTTCAAAAGCCATCATTATAAGCATGAAAAGCAACACACAGACAAAGGATGTTCTCATAGTTACTCTCCTTAGGAGCGTCAAGAACTAAACAGTGTTTTTACCCATTTTTGAATGAACAAACTTTTTATTTTAATTTCACAGCTATGGGAAAAGCAAGTTCTTATGAAGAGAAATACCTTTTAATCCAGCCTATAGATTAGATAAGAGATTTAAAAGTAAATCCACAGCCAGATTCTAATTTCGGAAATAAAAGCAGCTCTGCTCTATGACAGTACAGTGTCAGAACTGCAGAAACCACTGTGGTCGTTTCATCATTTCCCCATCTAGAAGAATAAATGGTGAATCCTGACCTATCCACCCACCAAAACTCTCCTTCAAAGCACTATATATAAAGTCCTACAGAGAAGAACTTTTTAGCTGAGCTGTTCTCTTCTTCAATGATCATTTATCAAATCCTGTAAGTATGGAAATGTCTGCATTCCTGCCAGGAGTTGACTATAAAAATCCCAATCCTTCCACAACCCAAACCACAAGCAGGTAGAGCAGAACATTCCCAACAAGAGCAATCTGTCACATAGTCCCTCCTCAAAATAAGCACAACTCTTGTGGACTACAGAAATTTCCATTTCAATTTCAATTTTAACACTGGGAGAACTGCAGCTGGCAGGAAGACACTGGCTGAGCTACCAGCTTGGGGTGGGTATGGCCTCCACCCACAGGATGGCTAAAGTTTTCTGTTCTCTCCTCTATTCTAGACCACAAAAACCAACAGAAATTATTTTTTTAAAGCAGAGGTTGCCAGATAGGGAAATTCTGTATAACCTGAGAATAGACTGAATAGGGAATATTTTTGCTTTGCTGAGAATAAAACCTTAGAATCATAGCTGGAACCATAGTTGGAAGAGACCTTAAAGATCATCTCTCTGCCATGGGCAGGAGCACCTTCCACTAGACCAAGTTGCTCAGGACCCTTTCTAACTGAGCATAATTGTTTCCCTCAACTTCTGCCCACTGATTTTCCCTTTAATGATGATTAAATTTACTGTAACACAATGTCACCGTTGAGTTAGGAACAGCTGGTACTGCGGCAGCAAAGACTCCAAACCTATAGAAGGCAAAGAAGCATTTATTGTGAAAAAACTTGTCCTTTTATAGATGAGTTTGTTAGCTAGATTCGTATTGGTTATAGCAAGTGACACCCCTCAGCCCACTGGTGCAAGGACAACAACTTCTTGAAAACATCTTTCACAAATTATCAGGTGCAAGATATTTTTTTTTAATTCTTTCTCTGCATTCTCCCACAACCTTCCCAGGATAGCCTGTGAAAGTTGTGAGCTTTTCTCTATGACCAGGCTGCCAGCAGCCACAACACAACACAGAAATTACCTTTACTCTGCGATATTTTTCTTCAATCCCAGTGTCGTAAACTCTGTAACTTCAATAGCAGTTCCATGCATTCACAGAAATGTGTTCTATCTCTGAAAACCCTCACCAAAGCTTGTGGATATGTCAGAAACTCAACTTCCACTTTTCTGTAAAGCTGCCTCCATTCACACAGAGCTCCAGCACGTGGAACAACGGTTCTGCTGTTGGCTGGTTCCCTTAGCCAAGACTCAGCATTTCTGCTGAAGTGAGGGGAAATAAAGCTGGAGCACAGGCAGCCCCTTTTCTCGTTGTCTCACCATAACTAACTAAGACATTTGAATTCCTTATTTTTTTGTTTAGTTACTGTAAAATTCAAAATGCTGTCAACATGAATGCCCAAGAAAGGTTGGAGGGACCTCTACTGACCACATACCAGTTAGATGATCAAAAAAAAAATGAAACCAAGTTTACCGTGTGTCCTAGGTTACAATGTAAAAATATGCCAGAAGGTCCGTATTCTATCTCCATCTTCATGAACAGCTCAAACCAGGAAGGGCAGTGTTTTCCTTGCCTCCTACCCCGGACCATCTCCTGTTAATGGGCCATCAATGCCTTGCCCTATGAGTCATAGATAACTCCCTCCCGGAGCCATTCCTTTTTAATGGGCAATCAAGGACCCACCACATGACTCTGAGAATGACATCAGCCCATTGTGAGATGCTCTGCCCAGGGGGAGGAGCCAAGCATTCCCACCTGGATATAATCTGGACATTTGGACAGAACAGGCATCTGCCTTCTACTGGATTCCCAGAAGAGCAGCTTTCTCTTCCACTAGATTCCCAGAGGAAGGACCAGACCCTTCAACATCACTACTGGACCATTGGAGGAAAACTCCGCCCTTCTACAGGATCTCTGCTTCAGCAGAACCATCTGTCACCCCAGGAGGACTACTAGAGCCACCATTCAAACTGGACTGCTACCAACACCCTGACTGACAGGGTGTCAGGTTGTATTCTAAGTGTCAGGTTTTGTTTTTCTTTAAATCTGCATCTTGTTCTAATTTTCCTATTAGGTTGTAGTTTGTTGGGTTTTGTTTTACTTTATTTTGTTAATACATATTAAAGAACTGTTATTCCTATCCTCCTATCTTTGCCTGAGAGCCCTTTAATTTTAGAAATTATAATAATTTGGAGGGAGGGGGTTTACATTTTCTATTCCAAGAGAAACTCCTGCCTTCCTTGGCAGGCACCTGTCTTTCAAAACCAAGACACTGTGCCATTCAAAACAAGTTGTACTCTCCATTTTATACTGGAAAAATACCATTCTTGTTCATTCTTCTCCATTTCCTTCTCACTATTTGTACAATCTAATCCCCCAAGACTTCTCATAACAGACTTATTCAAAAGCATTAATGAATTCCAGGCAGGAAGCTGTTATGGAGTCTTTAATTAGATTTTACACTTAGCTAGAGTGGACAATATGTACAGTTAGCAGCCTTGCTCTGACACATGTCTCCTGCAAGTTGTATGAAATAGGCACTATGAAAATCAGTCGCCTGAGAATTGCCGTCAGGAAATATTGTCCATTTATATCAAAACCAAATGACAGACCCACATTACAATTTATGGCGGGGTCTTCCTCCTTTCAGTTCTCTGGTGCCAGCCTCAGACTCTTCAGGGATCTTTAGTTATGGACAAAGAACAGGCAAAAGGCCCTGCAGAGAAGCCACAAATGGAAGGGCCCAGTGGGGCTGAATGATGCTTCTACCCCAAGAGAAGGGGCTTCTACAGATGTGGTAGAAACATGCTGGCACTTGGGATGGGATGTACCATCATTGCTCTCTGCTTTCCCATTATTTAATAGTGAACCTTTGTTTCAATGGCTGGTTTTTTTGGCACACTGCACCCAGCAATAAATTTATGAATAATTGTAAATATTTACTTTAAAAGGAAACATGTAGGCACTGCAAAAGCTGTGAAATGCTGGACCAGCTCTTTAGCTGGTATAAATTAACATGGTTTCACCACCTCCATTGCAGCTTTGCAGATGTACAGTGGGCAAGAGGATCCTTCTCAAGGTTAGATTTTACTTCAAAGCTCAGGATTTTTATCGTCATGAACTGTACTGCTAAGAACATGTCACTGGCTAATATTTTTAGAATTTTTTTTTTCCTGAACCTTTGTTTAAATATATTTTTTGCTTGTTTTATGTATTTCTAAAGCTTATTCCAACTATATTCAAAGTCCTGTGGTCTTGTAAAGCTCCACTTCAGCCATGATTAAGCCTTCAGCTAGGCTTTGTCTAGGTAGAAGAGAACATATTTTTAAATGCCAGATTCAGCCAGCTGAACAGTTGTAAAATTAAGCCCAAATATGATTCACTGCATACTCATATCTTGTCCTATAAACATGCCATGTTGCTTCCTATTTCCTGACAGCTTTTAAGCTGTTTGATGGGCACACACCCAACATTAATATGTCACTGAGGATTTACTAAGATGAGCCAATCTTTCAAAAGCATGTTTAATTAGAAAAGTGAAAGGGTGAAAACAATACCCCAGGATATACATATATCTCAGCTGGCTATAGATTAGTATTTTGTTCGACACTAATGACTCTTATAAGGGTCACCTTCTGACACATGGCAGGAGTATCATGTCTGGAAAATTTCTGAGCAGTAATACATTTGGTAAATTGGGGAAATAAACTTTAATCAGTAGGATTTCATTTCATTCGGTGAGGTTGACTGAAGAGGAGTGTGCTGAGAAAAGAAGAAACTGAATGCCTAAATTTAAAAGGTCGAGCTGTCAGCTGTGCAACTGGATTGCAGCAAAAGGAGTTGCAGTAGAATGCAGCTGCACACTTCATAATGTGGCACTAAGGGAAAACAAATGTCATCCAGAAATGCTTTAGGAGTATCACATATGGAACCAGAGGTTTGGAGAATCATAGGATGGAAGTCAAGGAACTTAACTACTCCATGCTGTTTAGTAGCAAAATAAGGCATCAGGTGGAGTGCTGTGTCCAGCTCCAGCACCCCTCCGAAAGGGATTCACAGACTGGAAAGGGGCCAGCAGAGATCATCAAGACATAAAAGAGATTTATAACATTGAAGAGATTTATCACAAGGAACCTATAAGAAAAATAATGGAGTAGTAAAGATTGCTTAGTCTAGAAGAGAAAAGGCTCTCTCTCTTTCTAGAAAAGAAAAGGAGACATTTTAAGCCTTCAAATACGTGAAGACTGTTATAAATAGGACAGAGATCAAGGAAGAGCAAAAATACACCTTATTTTTAGCCACACAGAATGGCTTTATATGTCTGTTTTTAATTTTTATTTTTTAAGACCAAATGGACACTGGAAGTGATACAGTTTACAAGATGGTCAGGTCTTTGTCATGAGACATTTCAGAACAGACTTGTGAACACCTGTCAGTGTAGGTGTTTTCTACATAGATACAGTTGATTTTCGTTCAGAGCTGGAGCACAGACTCCCCATGTTCTTTACAAATGCAATTTTACAAACATATAGTGTAAGCTGCAAACCTGTTAAAATTTTAAGCACAGTTCTTTTAACAGAGTTAAAGCCAGGAGCCATATCTTCACAGTTATAACTCAACAAAAGAAAGTACCAGGTTCCTCAGCATACCTTTCAGATTACCTCACAGTCCTTCCTTTCTCTCTTTGTTTTCATTTTTACTCTTGCATCATCAAATTCGTGATCACTGTACTATATCCAAGGCAAAATAAATCACCCTGAGAATTTGATAAATACTTTCAATGTATATTATACTCAGAAAACCGGATAGGGTTACTCCAGCATCTGCTTTTGGTAGAGCATACAGTAGAACATGAGCAGACACCCACTACTCTGGTAATGTATTTACTGCGACAAATTCTGTAAATTTATTTTACATTTGTCAGACTTACAGGGAAAACCCTTGGTCAATAAAACCAGGGCATCTCTTCAATGCCAGCACAGAGAAGCACAGAGGCAGCACCTTGAACACTAAGCAGAATGTGATGTTTGCTTTATGTCTGACCTAAATGAAGTGCTGGTACATTTTTGCAGGGTGGGATGATTGAATTGAAAGTAATTATCATATTTTCATGCTGTTGAGACAATCACATTTATTTTCCAGTGAAAATTTGAAAGTGTGGGCAAACTGGTTTCATATTTTATGGACTTATGCCTCTTTAAAAATGTAAAATCTTTTTCACTTTGCAATCATTTTAATCGTAGTGAATTTTGCACATTCTTATCAAGTCATAATTTCAAAAGTAAACGTTAGATTCATTCAACAGTAGACCCATTTCTTAAGAAATTAGTAGATCCATTTCTAAAGAAAGAGAAACCTAAAAATAATACTACCCCCAAGATGTATGTAGAACAGGAGTGAAAGTAACTGTTTTAAAAAGTCAAAGAAAGGAAACTAAGCCTGTAAGAATACAAGTTTCAGTCATGAAGAAAGTTCTAGCTACCTAATAATTTTAACTAACTAACTAAATAAATAAATAAATAAGATTTAACTTACGGTTATCTATTGCATGAGCTAACTGTTTCATTCTGTAAAATCACCTCCCATCTTTCTGACATTATATACTGTTCACCCATAAGCACAGGGATCTTTCAATCTCAGGAACTCTATGAATTTTTGCTAGTCTCAAGTAAATTGTTGAGATTTTTATGCTGGTCCTGGTTTCCAAAACTTTCCTCACTCCACCTCTCCCCCAGCCTTCCCAGGAGCCTCACAGAGCTGGGCCCAACAACAATCCACTGGCACAGCTAAAAACAGGTTCAGTGATGACCTGGCAGTTGGTACCAAAAGGGTCAATGCCTTTTCAGTATCAACTTTAGTGCAAGGGAGTCGTCAGTTGGAAACCTTAAGCCTACAGAGAGGACATCAGGCTTAAAATTTCACATTTATGTCCTATCTGTGTGCCACTGGATCCTGCAGTGACTCTCTCAGCAGGAAACACTGGAAAAACTAGCTTTGGGGGTTTGTATGAACTCTCCCTTCTACAAGACATCAAGCACCCAAACACCTCAGGACTAGCCAGTCTTTGACTAGTAAAATACGTAATTCAAAATGTAAGACTTATTGTAACAACTGTTATGTAATAACAGAATCACAGGAGAGTGATTAGTTTGGGTTGGAAGGGACCTGAAAGATCATCCTGTTCCAACCTCCCTGCCATGAGCAGGGACACTTTCCACTAGGCCAGTTTGCTCCAAGCCTCATCCAGCCTGGCACTGGACACTTCCAGGGCTGGGGCAGCCACAGGAAAACCTATGGGCCTCCCGACCCTCGCAGTAAAAACTTTCTTCCTAATATCTAATCTGTCAGTTTACCCACCTTCTGTCAGTTTAAAGTCATTCCCCCACATCCTGTCACAAGCTGCCCTTGTCAAATAGTTCACTATAAAGAGTCTGTTCAGCCATCCCAGTAACCTTTTGCCAGCACTAGATCAGCTGGCTCCATGCCACAGGAATTGCATCCAACATCCCATGCTGCAACTATCCTGATAACTACCCCTGCACTTGAAGCCATAAAAAGCCTTCTCTTTCCCATTCAGGCTGAATGCCTCTATAAATGGGTAGAAAAATAAATTTAATTGCTAAGAAAAATTTCTATCATGCTTTGTAAGTCTCAGAGCTCTTTTTTCACCAATTCTGGGTTTTGTAGTTCTTACACTATTACTGGGCACAAAGGCAAAAGCCTGGGTTTTGTCTCTCTTTATAATCATTAATTTATTTGGACTGGGAAAACTGCATGAGGTTAAACAGAACATTTCCAGCAAGGAAGTTTGTGCAATGCCAATTGACTATCCTTTACTTGGTACAGGAGCCAACTCCCATCATTCATAACATCAAATATTTCAGCTCATTTTACATAAAGCTACAAAAAAAGGCTTGTCCTCCATTTTAATGTGCTTAAATGAAAGATTTTTCAATCAGGAGAACTTTCCAGGATCATCTCTGTTGATCTTAAAGACAGAAGGGCTCAGTAATCTAAGCCAAAACTGGAACCTCTGTCTGAACACCAGCTCTGGGCAAATATTAAATTTTGACTCATTATGTCTGATTTAATCTCTTCCAATGGCTAAACACCCTCATTCTTAAAATTTCTATCCAATTAATTGGGCTAATATAAAATTCCTGAGAAATGCATACCCACACAGTATCTATTGAGATAAGGAAGAATGTCACTACAGATATCTTGCAGGTAATAAGGGAACCATATAACTCTTTTAGACAAAGAAGATAAATTAACCCTTTAAGTACCAAACTTCAAAGGAGATTTTTCCAAAGCTCTGCTTATGCAGAGCTCTTTCTGTTTCATTAGCATCCCTCTGTTTCAAAGCCCGTTTGAATACTACTGAATATCTAGCCTTCAAGACATTATCCACAAGAACTCTTGAGTTTTGATCTCCTTGTGCACATTTCTTGCCTTTCTTCACATGAAGATGAGAGCTTTTCCTCTCAGTTGCTAAAGTAACATTTTTAAATTGAATCTGACGGTTTGACATAATCCAAATATGGCATTTTGAAATGACCTTAAGCAATGCTGAGTTCAAGACAAGCTCAGTATCACACAGAACCAAGCCATGAGAGTGTATTGTCATGCATTTTTATATCAATACAGGATTGAATAGGAAACATTTTATCATCAGGAGTAGAAATTCCAATGGCTCATTTCCAGATTTAGGATTTTCTACTCTTTCGCAAGAGGGCATTTAGAGAAATAAATATGGATTTCCTAGTAAAGCTGACATGAAGATACTGATTTAACTCTGAAGAGCCTTTCTTGCTAAAGCTCTGACAAGATATGCCATGGTCTCTTGAACTGTGCCCTTGAACTTGATGCCCTGCCCTCCTGAACCTGACAAATATAACTGCCTACATATAGAGTGCACCCATTTTTAGCACATATGTGGCATGTGTAACCATACACCAGTTTGCTCACTGGAGTGGGGGTGACATTTCGTTGCTAACATTTTACTGATGGTAGTCAGTCCTATTTTAATAGCATGGAATTAAAAAGTTAAGAGGAACAAAATTCCTAAATTGTCCTTCAAAACACTTTAGTATCTCTTCCTATTTAAGTAGTTTACACTTAAGGAAAAAAATTAAAAAATAAATAATATTTATAGGTATCAAAATATGGTAACAGTCTAGGTCACAAGAACCCTCTGGAGATATTCCTTCCAACCTTCACCTGAAAGCTGGAGATGGGGATGGCCTGAATAACCTGAGATGAGGTTATCCAGGGCCCTGTCAAGGCAAGTCCTAAATACCTCCAAGAAAGTGAAGTCTGACCTCTTCTCTGGTCAAACTTCTCCAATGTTTTATTCTTCTCATAGTGAAGAATTGTATTTCTATTTCCAGATTTCAGGATTTCCCCTAAAGGAATGTGTGCCCCTTCAACTGTCATCACAGTGAACATAGTGACTGTCATCACATCCTTGTGAACATAGTGACTACCCTTTACATACTAAAAGACAGTTATTAAATACACACAGTGCTCCAAGTTAAAAGGGTTTACCCAGAATTTGTAAGAAATAAAATAAAAGGAGCAGGAGAGGAACACACACTTTTCTTACTTTCCTACCCATATGGACACACTATTAAAACAGTCATTTATTTCACCTCACTGTCTGAATCTGTATGCATGTATTCTTATTATTTTTCCTTTTTTCTGATACTATCTACGAGAAACCTGATATCAACCTGCCTTCTTTATAAATCTGAGTAATAAACATTTCCTGTGATCTCAAGCAGAAATGGGCAAAGTCTGGTAACACTTTTTTTCTACTGGTATTTTATTTAACATTCAATCCACAGGAAAAGTGTAATTTTTCACACAGATGTCTACTGCCCTCTGTAGGATTATTTTAAATAAAATATTTGGAACAAAGTAAAAGAAAAAAATAAAAAGAAAGCATGTAAGCCTGTTACAGTACTGTACCACATCATCAACATGGTGGAGGGTAGCTTATTAAGTTGATGCCTCTTACAGCTTCATAACTCTATTGATTTTATAGACTTGAAACAAGCAATAAGCGGAATATTCCCAGACAACACCACCAGACTTTTGAGACTGCAAAATGCAAACTGAGTGCCTGAAGAACAGTGAATGAAGACAGTGGGTATATGAGGGTGTTAAGAGCTAGTCAAAAATTCCCACCATTTTGCAGAAGTGCAGGCGGCTTTCAGAGCATGTCTCAAGAGATTTTCCACTGTGAGCAAGCAAAACACTGGCATAAACTCATGAGACAACCTACTGTATCAAAGTCTTCACTGAAGTTGTATGTTTGGATATATTTAAGTTTCATTCTTGATACAACCTAGGATGCAGTTCTGCTCTTCCTTGACACGGATAAAAAGTAGATTTATGTATTCTAAATTGCATATGCAAATAAAATTTTGGCTATATTTTATCTGATGGTCCTGTTAGACAGTTAGAAGGACATGGTATGGTGGAGCCTCAAAATAACTACTAACTGCACACAGGAATTGAAATGCATTGTTCATTTGCTTCTCTGTATTCCTTAGAAAAGTTTTTGATAATTTAGATGAGTTCAGTAGTGACTGTGGGAGGTGCCTGATGCTTTCCATGCTGCAGTAGACCTATGGTGTTCAAGGATACCAAAGGACAAGGAAGTAAACCAAAGCTATTCCTACGTAAACATGGGCTAAGTAATTCTGACAATTCAGAAGAGAACTAAAAGGCTCCAGTTGTATGAAGGGATTAGGATGACATAAAAAAAAAGCAAAACCCACAAATCTATGTGCTTATTTCCCCACAAAACAAAAATGCAATTAAGACTTAAATGGCAATTTTCTTTAAAAAAAGTCTACAACGCCAATTACACAAATAAAAATGCCTTGTATGGAAGGTAACTGCAATTATAAATGGCTAATCACTGTGACAATACATTAAAAAAAAACATATTACAGCATGTTATAATTTTATGATGTGAGGAATGAGGGTCCTGAAATTCCTGTGAGTTTTGGTAAATTCCCTATAAAAGGGGACTTTTACATATAAACTGAGGTTTTAACTACAAAAAGCAAGTTAAAGCTATCAGGCCCCAACCTCAAAGAAGGTGCCCACAGGGCTGAACTAGGTGTCTGAGTGATCCTTACTAGAGAACACTTATCTTTTCTCTATATATTGAAAGTGGTGTCAGACAGCATGTAGAGACTGAGAGAAAAAAACAAACACTGAGGACACAAGGTCAGCTGTGGGGAAGAGAAGATTTGCATCTCTTTACAAGTTCCTTTGCTAAGAGCACATGTGCACCTCACATCAAACACACGCATGCATCCAAGAACCTCTTATTTTTCTGCAATCATTCCTGATATTACACAAATCCTTTCCCCGAGATTTCTAGAGAATCAGTGTCTCATCAGTAACTGCTTTATAGAATCTTTCAAAAAAATCTAGGTTATTTATTTCCCAGTAGCTGGCTGTTCTTCCATGCTCCATTTGCTGTCCTTTTCCTTTCTGATGCATACTGTTTCAATTAATGCAGTTTTCATTGCCACAAGACACAGACGATTGACTAACAAGACAATTTGCATTCAGAGGGAAAGACCACAGATTAATAAAAGCTAAAAATTGCAACCTACTTTTTGTAAGAAATGATTCAAACATTCAAGCACTGAAGGCCACCTTCTATCACTAAGTAACCAATCATGCCAAAAGAGGCTGATTTTTATTTCTCCCATTTCCTTCCTCAAAAACATGTAACAGAGGAGGTACTGGGCAAAGAGATGAAAACTTACCAAGCCTGGCACACAGCAGTCACGTAAATTTCATTTTCTTAGGCAAAACAATATGGGTCAAAAAACCTGAATTGTCTTAGCACTTTGACAACAAACTTTGCCTGGCAATGTTACAATTAACTTCAAAATAAGCCAAAAATTTGTCAGACCAATTGCTTTTGTTTCTCATGGATGTAGACCAACTTTGTGTCATGATTATACTTTTAAAAAAAATTCAATTTCAACTTTACATAAGTTTTTTTTTTTTTTTTTAAGACCATTATTTATGACTGGAAATTTTGACCAGAGCAAAATTCTGAGTAGTTAATGCAAATTATGTAGATTGTCAGCCTAAGAACCAGCCTTGTTTCCTTTAGTCATCTGTAATATTTGTAGGAAGCAGTTCATCTCATGTGCTTCTTCAGCAACCAGTTTATCTTTCTCAGGAGATGAATTACAGCAAGGAATGAGGGTTCCCAGAACTGACTGTCTAAAAGCAGCTGATAGTTAAGTTAGTTGAAAAATCATTGTTATTTCTCTGTATGCTTAAGAATTTATTGCATTTTCTTTTCTGAAGACTAAAATCAGTACATTACTTTCCTTGTTTAGTAATCTTGGTAAACTGAGAAAAAGCTAAAATAGATGGAAGTCCTCTCCTCCATGCAGCGTAACATCACACATGGGGTCATCCAGCCAAATAACCCATGCTGCAGGACAAGACAATTTCCCCCCTACCTCTCCCCAGTCCAGTGTTTATGGGACATGAGCAGAAGAATATTCACAATAAGGACAAAGAAAGAGACTGGAGAGATATTACACTGGAAAACAAGGTTTCTACTGCACACACTAAAACCTGTTAGCTTGCTCTTTGAACTGAAAGCCAGATCTAATTCAGATTTAGAGACAATGATTACATGCTGATGTTACAGTTATATCATTACTGTTTACACACTGTACCTTCCAAAAGAGTATGCATGGATTTACCAATGTAGAATATTGCTAAAATATTAGCTTATTATGCTAATACATTAATCTGCAATATAATTATAATAATTATATATATTATACAGAGGTGAATTTTATTTTTCTGTTATACAAAATCTGATCAGGGTGTTTCAGAATGTCCCTGGCTGATGCTGAGGATCCTCCATTGCTACTGTTGCCTAGAAAGGCTGACCTGGAAACAGAGAGTAGGTAGAGTAAAAGGATAAAAAGCTATTTATTGAAAGGATACAGCTTGGGCCATGCAAGAACCCCTTGAGGCTACACCCAAGCAATCCAGCAAATGGTCCCAAAAATGGATCCCCTGGTCATGAGGTCTCACACTTTTAGAAGCTCTGGTTCATTAGCATATTAGAGTTAATTGTCCAATTACAGCTTCAGGTTATGAAGCTCCATCCTCTTTGTTCTTTCTCTCTTCTTCACTCTTGTTTACACTCTTGGGCCTAAAATTTGACCTTGGTCCCAAGCTAGAAAGGAACTGTTTTGTCAATCTACCCTGCGAAGAGAGCTCACCAACCCTTAACATGAAACCCAGAGCTACACACTAAAACAGCACAGAGTCCGGAAAAATATAAAAGCTAAAACTTAAGGCATCACCACCATAACTTTTTTGGGGTAATATGCCAAAATGTACTGACATGCAGTCCTAGCACAATTTCTAGAGAAGGAAGACCAGAGTTTCTTGATAAGAACCAAGCATGAGAACCACAGAGAAGCTGACCCAGACCAGTGCTTTTCCCTGGAGCAAAATGCTCATTACAGTTATCAGAACTTCTGCATGGCCAGGAAGGAGACTTGAGCCTGAAGGCTGTGACTGTCAAGTCACTGCAAGAAGCCTGTACTGAAGCGCAGTGCTGACCCCTCTTTGTCATCAGAATGACTTTGGGGATGTGAAATTTGCTACCAGCCCACACCAACAATTTGTCTGTGCCGGACTGGAGAGATGCGCTCAGTTCTCACCAGCCACAGCTGCCCAGCCTCAGAGCTACAAATTCAAGCTAATGAATGCTGTCAGATTACTAAACTAGTGAATGGACAAAAAGTAAGTAAATGTCATTCAAAAAAGCTCCGCTTCACATACAGCATGGCTCTGAGTGTTTCTGATGCACTGCCACAGACCTCATTCCACTGCAACGTTTATAAAGCATAACATGTTCCTGCCTTCAAACACAACACTGTATGATTCCTGAAATTAGATTGAAATTGTGTAATTTTGTATCTTACAGGATCATCCAAACAGCGATGGAAATGAAAGCAAATGGTACTATTTATCATGTAAAAACTTTGCAGAAATCTTTAGTGGTCATTTTTCATTCTTGTCAAACTACTCATCAAAACGCCTTATTTTATGATTAATTCATTCCCCCTTATCTGTGCTTGAAGCCAAATTAAAAAACATGGTTCATCAGCGCTAGGACTTTTTAAAGTTATTTTTTAGATGTAGCTTCAGGCCAGCAAGTCACAACTTCAGATATATTAAAGGAGGACTGTACTTTTTTCAAGAAGAGACAGCTGGCTTTTGGATTGTAGATGCCATGTTTACAACACACAACTTCGCGACAATCTTACAACTGCTGGAGATTAACAGAAAGTCCAATTTCCCCTGAGTGGCACCACTATGAAGAAAAATCCAAATTATTAAGTGCTTACCTTTGTCATTGCTGCCTGTTGGGGTTGGAGGGAGAAGTCCAGGCTTAGATTTGTCATAGTTGTTAAAGCTCTGGCTGCGTCGGTTGTTGGCACTGATGGAACCACGAGCTTTAGCCTCGCTGCCTGCAGTGGACACCCTCGTGGTGGGACCTGGAAGTCTGGTGTAAGAATTTACGGCATGTTTAAACACACGTAAAAAGCACTCTGGGCAAAAAACTATAGGATACCATGCATAAGCTGAAAATAAAAGGATCAACAACAGCGCAAGTATAAACTCATAAGGGTCCTTCTGCTTCCATAAAAAGTAATCACAAAGAACAAATCAAAGAATCATCTTAGATGAAAAGTGTGTGTCAGACAAGATACAGTCAGAATTGTTTTACACCAGAAAAAAAAGCCCAAAACCAAAATTAACAGTAACCTGCCAGAAGTCTGGTGAATCTGAAATAGTTGCAGGTAAGTTCAGTGGAGCAATACCACCAGCAAAAGGTTAAGACTAAGCGAGGCACTACTGTTCTTAAGCCGGATTGCCAGACACTTCATCACATGCTGGCTACATAAGGGCTACTCTTATTTCAGAAATAATAATGAGATGGAACTTGGCTGCCTTTTCCCTTGTAGAGAAGCACATCACATCTCTGCCCTGACAGCTACAAAACTCAACCACTAAGCTTAGCAAAATTTAAACCTGGTTTAATTATTTGAGCCTATATAAAGCACACAAAGCTTCAGTACCCTCTCCTAGAGTAACCACATTATCAGAGAGTGGTATAAGCCTCTGGTTTCAACTGTGCATCAGTCTCTTCCAGCATTTTCTTACCACAGCCTGTACTTATCAAATTATCTGATTAACTAGGAAAAAAAAATGTAGTTATTCCAGAGTAAGTAGACAAGCTTTTATACTTTTCAGGTAAAAAAGGAAGGTGGAAGACTTCTCTAAAAAGCATGACAGAATCAGGAATGCCACTGGCATCACAGCTCAGAACACTTCAAAGCCAACATTCACACACAAAATCTTTTTAAATCTTCTTTATATAAAATACAAAAATCTATTCAAATAACTTGTGTCAATAATAAGGTAAAAGGAAGAAATCCCAGTTGTCAGAGTGGGGATGCAACTGACCAGATCACCATTGTGCCTCTGAGAGAAGGAAGAGAAGCCAGGAAGGAACCTGGCAGGGCTTCCTAAATAAACTGATTTATCCAAGACCAGTGAAGAAATAGAAAATATGAAAAGAAACATGAAGAAAAAGCCAAATGTCAGCAGCTGCATGCACATGCTTTCAAAGCTCAAAGGAGTCTAAAACATGAAGGCATCATTCAAATACAAACCCAAAAATTAATTTAAAAGCTCAAACCACCACCGATTCAGCACAGCACATCATGGTTATGAGGCTGACTTTCAGACCAGTCTCCCAAATTACCCAGCTTTTTCCAGCACTGGGGGTGCTAAAAAGTTGTCGATACTCATCATTGCAGCAAAGGGTCCATGAGAAAACCCCAGAGAGGCTTCATCCACTGTGGAGGAGACCACAGGGGAAAAAGCTGAGGGTAACCAGTGACAAATAAAACTTTTTGTGAAAGTCACCAAGACAAGGAAGTTCATGAAAAGTTCATTTTGTTTGACAGGAAACGAGCTAGGTTTTCTACAAGGGACCTCAGCCCAAAGTTGCCACCCAGTTTTGAAACACTGAGTATGGGGCACCCATCCAGGATGGCTATCAGGGCCCCAGTATGGGAGGGAAATTTTCCAGCAGTAGGGAAGAGACAATCTTCCAGTACTGATGGATAAGAAAAGGCTCCCCACACATATTCACACAGGTTTTGCAAAGCTGTCACATTTTAAAGTAAACAAAGCTCCTCAAAGCATATGACCACTTAAGAAGTGACAAGTTTTCCATCTGAGTTAGTATGTTACTGCCAATAGAAACACACCAAGAATAAAAAACCTATGTGCTAAAAGCACTCTTGAAGATATCCTTTCTCTTAGACTTTTTTTTCCCCACTGTAGTTTTTTTCCCCCACTTT
The DNA here is from genome assembly GCA_013400315.1 of Bombycilla garrulus. Lineage (NCBI taxonomy): Eukaryota > Metazoa > Chordata > Aves > Passeriformes > Bombycillidae > Bombycilla > Bombycilla garrulus. The sequence goes on along the minus strand of VXBU01008702.1, from coordinate 14,917 downwards.
TAAGCCTCTGTTTTTGGTATTAGATAAAGATACTTCATAGCAGTGACTGTGCAATCTAAGGAAAAAAAACAGGTTCAGGAAGACACTTCTGGGTTCTTGCTATTTAGAGAGAAGGTACGGAGCTTGGAGAACACTCTCACTATTCCTCAGCACCTCTGTTAAGCAAATATGAGCTGTCAAGCCATACCATAATTATGATCAAGGAAGAACATGAAAAGGAAATGTGGAACTTTTGAACAGGGATTATTCTGCAGAAACTCATTGTCAGCATATAAGAAATAAGACGTGGGAAATAAATCTAAATTATACAGCAGAAAAAACCAATCTCTACAAACCAAATAAAGATCATAAGCTATAGTTCACAAGCTTAGCAAAAATGTATGGTATAATTTACCATACAATGTAAAACAACATTCTAGTCAAACAATTAAATATAACAGTAAAATAAGAAGATTATTCACCAGATTAATAACCACAGCAGCCCTTATGATCACTGAGACAAGATGGACAGATGAGCTTGCATGCAAGTCATGCTGGGATCCAGGGAAAGAATGGACTGAAATACCTATGACTCACTTCCAGGGAGATTACAGGTGCTGAGTGTGAGAGCACTGGGGAGAGTAAGGGCTCTGATGAGCAAGAGACACTCAGTGCTGCTGGGGCTCACATCATGCTGGTGATTCTCTCCTCACTAGCTGAGACACTAGCCTGAGGAAGCTTAGATGGGGGATGGAACTGGATGATCTTTAAGGTCACTTCCAACCCAAAACATTCTATGATTCTATGATTTCAATAATGCAGATCGAAATATAATTAATACAGTGGGGTGAGAAAAGCAAAAGCTCCTAAGAACGAAAAAATAAAATTATTTCCTTGAGGGCCAAAATGCATTCCACACCTCAAAAAAAAAAGGAGAAAAAAAAAATCCATCTAAAACTTTACCATTTCAGCCATTTGTAAAGGCCTAGTTACAAACTGTTTTTGACAGGAACCCTAAGCATGCACCCAGAAATATTGCAAAAGGATTATTCATGCTTTGCAGAAGATGAAGAAATGCTAACCTAGAAGACCTTTTCTGACCAAGAGTGAATCGGATGATTTTGCTTTGAGATGAGTCCCTGGGAGATGCACTGTGACAGGAAAGAAAAAGCGGAAGAGAACATTTAACAAAGAAACTTTTTTTTTTCTTTCTTTTTTTTTTAAGCCAATGAACTTAGTAACTGGTTTTAGGGTGAAAAGGCCTTTTTATTAATTTCACAGGAATATAAAGCTTCTTGTCCAAGTATGACTTCAGGTCAAAACCACTACAGTCTGAAATTAATTAATTTTTATAGAGTAATGAACATGCAAATCTGCATGCAACCCCCAACTCTATTAATCTTTCTTTTCTCACTTCTTTATCATATGTATTTTCCGTAAAATCTGAGCAACTTGACTTTAGTACATACTAAGAAAACATGACATTGAAGATCTTCAGGATATATATATTTTTCAGTTATTTGAAACCCAGCCCAATCTACAGAATGGACTGAAAACAGGAAAACAGTGTTCAGCATCTTTGTCTGTTTCACAGAAAAGTTGCAGAAATCTCTTCAAACACATTTTTATTTTACAGTAACTATTTACTGTTTATACATGCTGTAAGAACACTGTTTTTCAATTATACAAAACTCCTGTTTACACCCAAATGAGCGTAATTTGTGAAGGAAGACATGAAAGCAAAACCCAAATAATCTCTGAGTAGCTTCACTTGGAAGGCTTCAGGTAAACTGAAGCCTCATATCCCTCATAAGGCAGCACTTAAGCCAGCGTTTACCTCAAGATGTGTTAACACAAACAAGCCTCAGTGTGAGATATGTGAAAAGAAAAAGCCTTCATAGTTTCGTAGTTGTGCTAATATGATTTCTGCTTTTAATTCTGCTTCTTATCCCCACTAAACTCTCCCTGTTTTAGCAGTGCAAGGGTCAGACCAGTAGAAGGCTGCACATGCATTTACTGTGGTACTGCCTCAGAAAACTGCTTTTATTCCAGCCTGGGCAGAGCACTCTTAGTATTAAAGATATTCAAGGAACAAAACCCCTTTCTATTCATCTGTACTCTGATTTAGGAGCGCCAACAAACACCAACTATGAAACTTATTTTTCATGTCAAGGCAGCAGCACATTATTTTTGACCAAAAAGTCTAGGTTTGATTCTGATTGCAACCAGGTGATATGAGCATTATTTCTTTTACCACTGTCAGAGTAACCCTTCCTTAGCAACGACTGAAACTCTTGTAATCTGAGAACTGAAGCTGGGTTTCATATGCCTAAAACGTATGTTTTCTAAGGGAAACAATGTGCATGCTTTGCAAGTAGAAAGAAGCAAAAGGAATAGTGAGAAAAACATCCTTTTACAATCCCGTGGTTACTTGGTCCAGCAGGGATTTTACACCCATTGGACTGCAGATTTCCAGCACTGAAAATGTATTTAAATACACATGTTTTGATTTCCAAAGGCTTGAAGTGAATTGCTACCCAGCATTCCATTCCCAGCACACTTCATTCCAGAGCAGAACTAAAAAAAATTGAGTTTCTTTGGCTTTTGAAGACCTTTAACAAGAAGCAAAAAAATAGAGATAAATAATTAATAAAACCCCCAACTTTAAGGAAATTTCCCCACCTGGACTGCATTTCTTGTTGTGCTTTAAACTGATGCTGCACAGCTTGTGGGGGCTGTTGGCACGAAGTCTGGAGCGGAGCTGGCACCTGCTGCTGAGGGACGCCCACCTGGCACTGGGATGGAGGCCCTGCTTGCTGGGACAGATGGTGCTGGGGCTGCTGCTGCTGCTGCTTGTACCGAGACAGGCTGAAGAAGAGGCCCAGGATGGCCTTTAGATTCCCATTCCTGATTTCTGTAAGGCAAAGTTGAGAAGTCACTTGTCAGCCATCCATGGGTGTTTTCTCTCCAACAGCGCAGTGGGTCAGCCACTGCATCGCCAGAACACTGTCTGAACTGAGTTCCTTTGGGATAACCTTTAGAATAAGTTTCTTTCTGCACATCTAATTGGCATTACAGTTGAGTGAGCCATTACAGTTGCCCGTGAGCACCAGCGACAAAGAAATAACTAATCTCTCCCCTGCAGTGACTGAGCAATATCTCACATTTCCACTCTAGTCTCTGTTAGTGCCAGTGTGCTTAAAAAGCAAGTCTCTTTAAATCTTTCCTTTAAACTAACACCTAAAAACCCCAAAACAGAACCCCCACAACAACAATTGTATTAAGGACAGCAGACTGTAAATGATTTCTCAGTCTTAAACTTGCACAAGGAGGAAACTACTCTGTTCTCACACGTATTTCTGGAATATCAGAAAAATCATTTCCACTAAGAAAATGTGATGCAACTTTTGCACTAGAAAATATGGTAACAACATAGCTGTATGCAAACAGATAATTACAAGCTTTAATACTATCACAAGCTGATAAAGGATGGGCACCCAATGTACCTAAAGATAGCTTGACAGTCAGTGTATAAACTTTTAAATTCCTGAATGTCATCCTGCTCTTCTATTCAATATCAAATGCTAAAAGGTAAAAGCAAACAGAAATACAAAGATAAAGAGGTGTATCAGATCATGCACTTAACCACTGTATCATAATTAATACTCAAGAGGGCAAATTCTTCCTTGCAGACAACCTTAATGTGCTGTGACTTACTTATTTAGCATGTTTAATTTCCTAAATTAAAAAAGTCAATTAAAAATCTACATCAAACAGCTGAACTTTTGCCTGTGTTGCACAGATCACTTGAACTAAAAGCTGACTGCTGCCATGTGAGAAAGGAAGAATAAAAGGACATGTGGTAAGACAGTGGCCAAGCACAAACCAAAAACCAGAGTTTTCATTTGTTTCCATTTCTGGCTGAAAGGTTGCTCTGAGTTTGTGATGGGGTCCACTCCATCCTTTACTCCCTCTCCCAGCCACATTTCTGCTCACATTGCTCATCTTTGCTGTATAAACAAGCTTCTGCTCCTAATCCTAAGCACTTCACCCAGCAGATCTGAGGCTCAAGGTTTAAAACTGTTGTTTCCCATTCTGTACCAGCTTTGGTCTCCTTGTCTACCTGCACTTCAGACTACCTTCCCTTCCCAGCCACTAATATAACTTTCTTTCTGACATTTGTCTCAACCCATGCCCATGTCTTCAGAGAATATTAGCCCTTCTCTATGTGGCCCTGGTCATCACCCAGACAAGGATATTCCTTTCCTCTCATACTTCCTGACTCAGTTTCCCTAGCCATTTTTTCCTCCCTGCGGCCTGGCCCCAGCATCAGTGACTGTCCCTCTATTCCGCTGTTTAAAGGATTATCATTCCCACGGCCCTTCAGCAGCCATTTTCAGTCTTCCTTTGTTTTCTTGGCCAATTTTAGTCTTTTCCTGAACAGTGGGGTCCCAATTAATCCTCCCTGTTCCCTTTTTCCAGCTCACTCCTGCTCCCATGCAGTGCCATGCACAAACCCAGCCTTGTCTCATTGCACCAGGCAGGCTCCTTCTCTCATCTGCAGGTTCTCTTCAATAATTTGTGTTTAGCTTGGGAGTAGAACAGACACAAAATACAGCAGAACACAGTAAAAAGTATTTCATTATCTCCAGTAAAGAACTCAAATTACTTATGGGAACTGTAAGGAAAGTAGCATTTAATCACAGGTAAGAGCATAACTAAACAGATCCAGAGGCAATCGAAAGCTTAACTGCACAAATACAGGCCAGAAGATAAAAGAAGTTATGATGTGCCTGCTTGTTTAAATTTAGCAAAGCTATATGCAACTGCAAATTGATTTCTATGTGAAGTGAGAGGCAATTAAAACAATAACCCACCTACGACCTGTTGCTTTCTATGACTGCCTGTTTTCTGCTAAATTTATCAGAAGAGCAACCTGCAACTTTCAGAAGTATCTCTGTTTCTTATACTTCTTTTACCTTAAAAACTGAGGTAATTCTGGCAGTTCTACAATGCACTTCATACAAAAGGAGTATTTCAAAGAGTACTTCAGCCTCACTTCACTCTGCACATCAGCAGAGCCTCAAATGCTTCCTGCTTCAAGTCCTCTCCAGCCCGTGGTCAGCTCCAGTATCATATTGACTTAGATAAGGACAAGGATGTCATCCACCTATTCTAAATGTGGAGCCAAAAATGACTGTCCTGGATACTGGAAACAAAACATTCCAGACATTTGAGAGGAAACTGGAATTTGGTTTTCATAGGAAACCCCACAAAACCACTCTTTGGAAATTTCCACCCTGGGTTATCCCTGTTGGTGCTTGTTTCCCCTACATCACTGTTCCATCATGTGTTCAGCTACCATTGATCCAGCCCATCTGTCATCCAAAAGATGATATCTTATCTGTGATATCAATTTGAGTTTCTACTGCACATTTATGTCCTCCAATATCTTAAATATCTTGAGAGCAAGAAGAATATATGTGTGAAGGAGAGCAAGCTTCACTGGGTAGCTGCAATTCCAGGAGTCTAAAACAAGTCTAAGAGCCGGGCTAAGGAAAGACAGTTCAAAGAATGAACAAAATAAAAAATTGCAGCAAGAAGTGAAAAGTGGTCTCCAGCTCTCCATTGTTTTCTTTAGTAATTACAAATGGAGATTTTATTTTTTTAAGAATCTTTGATAATCTTTTTGCCTCCACGTTTCTGGGGAAGGGAAGCCTCTAGCACAGCACAGTCATCATCAGTGATTGCAGATCCTCAGCATCTCCACTGCATAAATCCATCACAATAGACTCTGTGTAAGCGGCACGCACATATCAAAGCAGGAGTTTTCAACACTAGAAGGATATGACACATGCAGTCCCAGATTATTTCAACATTTAGGAGTCATTCAAATTCCAGTTTTTGAATCATTAACTGCCCTCCACACTGAAGCTGCACTATTGAAAAATACATGCTCCTAACAAACCCAGGAGACTTCAGTGATTATTCCCATTTGGAAGCAATCACTACCTTTTCCTTCCTCCTAGATGAGGATCTGCCAGTGAAGTAAATAAAGTTATTTGCAGTTGACCTAGCAGGTCTTGGCAACTTGCACAGAAACACTGGCTTGTTTGGTAACAACATTCCTCACTTTAAATGATTCTGTGCTCCTCTACACAGTGCCGGAGCAACTAGAAAGAGAAATTTACTTTACTGTTACATTCAAATCTTTTAACTTATTCTATAAAAATATATTCATTCCTTCCCCCTCTGTAGTTGCCATTTTCTTACTTCAATGTTAGTGGTGGAGCCAGTAAATACTCTCATTTATATGCTGGCAGCAAACATTACTGGTTCCTTCTTAGCTTCTGTGTGATTTAATACACTAATTCCTAGATAGTGTAAAGGAAAGGCAGAAATCCCAAATCAGTAAGGCCGTGGGACAACATGCATCCTGCTGGGCCTGAATTGTGATTTGGCAGGAGAGCCATGAGCATTAATCATGCTGTCCCTTCCCCAGCGTGAGCAACACCATACTGCCAACTTTGTACTCCCAGGCAGTTTTCTCATCACTGATCTGCTATTCCACTTAGAATTTACCTTCTATAGAGACAGGTAAATAATGTGAAACGTATTTTCACACTATTTCCATGCTAAGGTCAAAACTGGCTTTTACAACCAACTTAGCTGCATTTTCTTTTTAATTGCTTCCTGCCGAACAAATTGTCTGCTGTTTGAAGTTTTAGCTTATGCTTTCTTTTCTTAAGATGATAATCCTTCTGATTATAACTAAGCAATTGAGGCATATAATGCTGGCAGCATTCAGACGGACCTTAGTAAAGCTTCCCTTTGGAGGAAAGTATTTGTTACTGCTGTTCTAATCCAGCCTAAGAATATACCGAACATTCAGCCTCCTCTTCTGCAAGCTGTGGTGTATTCAGGTTAGAACAATGCACACTAAATATCTGCTATTTTGCTGCAGTCTCCTCCTCCAAACTAAGTTTGTGAAAAGACTCAGTCATCAAATGTAACTTTGAAGTCTCACCTGATGCCACACATTCAATTATTTGTTCTGTAAAGCACTGATGGAGATGTCATATCATCTGAACCAAACTGCTTTTCCAGCATATTTAAATGAAAACACAAGTAAAAGCTGGTGCTGAGGATGACAGAAATCTGTTTGATCTCTTAATAAGGTAATAGCTAAACAGCCTCTGAGCTAAACAGGTACCACACATCCAGGCACAAAGACATAGAGTAAACCTACTTTGGTTTCAGAAAAATTCTGATGTTCTTCAAAAGCAGAGTGATTACTTAGAGGTCAAAATAGTTTTTTTGTTTCTTTGTTTGTTTTGGCTCAAAACATTTGGATTTGATTGTTTGGTGCACTTGGAAACAAGAAAAATCTTTAAAATGAGAAGAAAGCAGGATGGTTGTTCAGGTAAGAGAAAAATTTAAGATCAAGGAAATAAACTTTTCTCTGAAAAAGCAAACAACTGACAGTAGTTCACTTATAACTGTAAAATATATACTGATCAATGTGCAAATTATAAAACTGAGACAAGAAATTTCTGGTTTTAAACAGAGACTACTAAAGAAGTGTCTTAGGTTACAATGTAAAATATGCCAGAAGGTATGTATTCTATCTCCATCTTTATGAACTGTTAAAACTAGGAGGGGCAGTGTTTTCCTTACCTCCTCCCCCAGACCATCTCCTGTTAATGGGCCATCAATGCCTTGCCCCATGAGTCATAGATAACTCCCTTGGGAGCCATTTCCTGTTTAATGGGCAACCAAGGACCCACTACATGACTCTGAGAATGACATCAGCCCACTGTGAGATGCTCCACCCAGGGGGAGGAGCCAAACATTCCCACCTGGATATAATCTGGGCATTGACAGAACAGGCATCTGCCTTCTACTGGATTCCCAGAGGAGCAGCCTTCTGTCCCACTGGATTCCCAGAGGAAGAACCAGACCCTTCAACGTCACTACTGGACCATTGGAGGAAAACTCTGCCCTTCTACAGGATCTACAGGTTCAACAGAACCATCTGTCACTCCAGGAGCACTACTGGAGCCACCATTCAGACTGGACTGCTACCAACACCCTGACTGACAGGGCGTCAGATTGTATTCTAACTGTCAGGTTTTGGGGTTTTTTCTGTTTAATACTGCATCTTGTTCTAATTTTCCTATTAGGTTGTATTTTGTTGTTTTTTGCTTTATTTTATTTTGTTAATACATATTAAAGAACTGTTATTCCTATCCTCATATCTGCCTGAGAGCCCCTTTTAATAATTTGGTGGGAGAGGGTTTACATTTTTCTTCCCAAGAGAAGCTCTTGCATTCCTTGGCAGGCACCTGTCTTTCAAAACCAAGACAAGAATGACTGAATTCTAATTTGGTCTCATTGATTATTTTTACAAGTCAGCTGTGTAGAATTAGATATATATTTTATCTACCTTTCACACTGAGACGGGGGGAAAAAAAAAGTAAAGACTGTCAGAAGTTTAAATGGACCTTTTTAATCTTCCATTAAACTCCATGTCCTAGTTCTCCATGCAATCACAGGTAGTAATTCACATTCCTCATTTAACATGAAATGTTAAACAACTAATGGACTCACCTTCTGCTGACAGGCCCTGGATGTTAATCCCCTTGGCAGCCAAGAAACTCAGACACGCATCTATGTTTTCAATCTGTTCAAGAATAAACAAAACAAACAGACAAAAAGGAGACACAAAAAGAAAATGCATTATAATGACTATTTACATCCATCTACCACCACCCTTGAGAGCACTCAATCTTTGCATCCCATAAAAAGTCCTTTTGCTCATGATGTGGAGACCATAGCATAAAACTGTCTCAGTTACTGAGGTCCTAAATAGATTATTGCATTGATTATGAACTGATTATTCCAGAGGTCATGACTTTTTGTTATTTACATTTGCGTGAAGCAGGCTTCCTCAAGCCCTAATCACAAGAGGCAATCACTGCATTTCTTACGAGCAGGTCAAGGATGTTCTGTGCCAGGATTCGTAACCTGCAACAAGTGTAACAAACACGAAGTCAAAAATAAATATGAAGGCCATTTGTTTGAGATGGCAGATTGCCACTTGCTCTGAAGTTGACAACTGGCAAAAGTTTCCAGCCATACCAAGAGCTGAATACAAAAGCTGTAACTGGAAACCCCAGCCAGAATCTGAAACACGCTTCCCTCATGGCATTCCCTGCGTGTCAGGAACGCCAGGCCACCCTAATCACTCACTAAGGGGCAAGTCCTGTCCCTCACAGAGACAGTACAATTGGAACAAGTTCCATGCCATAAAATCAATTATCACCAGGTAGGCACTTGGGCACAACAGATTTGGCTGTGAGTTGCTATACACAACTCCAGTTGCTATACACAGACTGGACTCAAACCCTGCCTAAGAAAGTGAACTCGAGAGAGGCTGGACAAGTCAGGAATGTTTTCCGCTCTAACTCAACATTACAATAAGGATTTTGCAGTAGCCTCACACCTGATGTTCCACCAAACTCCCACCAAAGCTCTGCTGTCATAACCAGAAGACGCAGAGAGATGCCAGCCCCCACCCCAGACCAAAGCACTTCCACGCAAAAGTCTAAGCCTGGACACCTCAAGGGGCTGCAAGGAACATTTTAGGAAATACCATGTTTTGTGTGTGGTTACACAAAAAACTCTTGGATGATATTGTTGAGCAATTGTTTTTACTTAACCATGGTAATCAGCAAGTGATAAAATAGAATCTCTGTGTTTGAACATCTCTCAAACATTATTGATTCCTAAAACATTGCAACCAAACACTGCATCCAGGGGATAAGGAAGGAGAGAGACACCAAGCCCCACACTTGGTGTCACATTTATTTTACCTTTATTCTGTAAAGTGTGGAGACATCAAAGGAAAGATGAAAAATCCAGCTGCCTTGTCAGCTCCTGCCTGCCCTCAAAAAAATACATGAGTGAGGGCTAAGGCAGCATTTTAGACCCTGAGCTCCCAACACTTGACCTGAGCTCCCTGTCCTCAGAGTAATAAAGAAGTACCAGGAAGCTGCCAGGAAACCTCCCACATGGATTTCTCTCAGGGTACATTAAATTATTGTCTATATTTCATCAGGCATCATGAAGCAAAGTAGGAGTAACAGGGATGTGCAAAAGTACACCTTTTACATTCAGAAAATGAAGACTTAGGATTAGATCCTGTGGGGATGTACAGCACTGCACGTACAAATAATTCACTAAAGGAATAAAAACTGAAAGATACACAGGTATCAATGACTCTGCTAAGATTTACACAGTATCTGTGATATTGACAACATTACATGGCAGCATGGCCGGAATGTGAGGAATTGGTTGATTTCGAAAGAAAAAATAGAGCTTGAAAAGGAAAACAGTAGGAAATTTGAGAAAATCCAAGAGGGAAGTGAAACACTGAATACAAGACTATAGCTGAAATGATTAAAATTTAGTGCTGGTAAGAATTCAAGGTCCTTCCCACACAGCAATGGCTGGCCTGAGTCAAGAACCCTGATCTTGGCTGAAGCAGTCTAACGCATCAGAAAACATGTTGCTTAATTGAAGAGATGACTTCCCAACAATACAACATGTCATGAATTTCGCTCATAAAAGCTCCAAGGAAGGATTCTGCCCATGGCCCCTGCTGTATTAACTACTGTCGCTGTAGAGTTCACTCAATGACAATAAAGACTCCACAGATCAGAAGGCAAAAGAAACAAAAGAGCATTTATTAAGAAAGAACCCTACTTTTATAGATGAGTTTGTTAGGTAGATTTATTTTGGTTAACAGGTTAGACACCCCTCAGCCCATTTGTGAGAAGGAAGAAAACAACTTCTCAAAAACATCTTGAGACAAACACCATATGACATGTACAAACAGCAGGTGCAGATCATTGCTTACAGTTCCTTTCTGCCCTTTCTCACAGCCTCCCAGGACAGTTTGTTAGGACTGCCTGGGAAACTGAGTTTCTTTCTCTATGACCAGGCTGTCAGCATCCACAAACTATTAATAATATGAAAATATTGTTTTATGGAGAAAGATGCCCCCAGTGCAGACAGGGCTGGAGACAGCAAGCTATGGTACCTTAGACCATTTAGATATGTGTAGGATAGAAGTGAAGTTTCTGGATAGATCTCAGCTAGACAGTAGGAAAATTTCTTCGCTGTGAGGGTGGTGAGGCCCTGGCACAGGGCTGTGGCTGCCCCATCCCTAGAACTGTTCAAGACCAGGCTGGACAGGGGTTGGAGCAACCTGGGATAGTGAAAGGTGTCCCTGCTTATAGCAGGAAATTGGAACGAGATGGTCTTTAAAGTCCCTTCCAACCCAAACCATTCTATGATTCTGAGCAAAATCAACCCAATGACTCTGCATCCGGGTGACTTCCAACACAAAGTACAGTTGCCTCCTTGTAATTACAGCATTCAGCAGCAAATCATCACCCAGACTCTATGGGCCCTTTTTTTGCCAAGTCCACATATTACTTAAACCCTTTAAGCAGATGTGAAAGGACCAGATTTGCCAAAGGGCAGTGGATATTTTCTGTTTCACTGCGAGCTACAATTGTTTTTTGGCTGACAATTCTGATTTCTGAATTCTGATGTGCTTTGTCAGCAATGTTTAACACAGCAGAAGCAAAGGAGGAAAGATGGCAGCTGGATGCTCTCATTCCCTGCCTACCCAAAAAAGGGCAAAGCTGTGCAAAAGAAGGAAAACCAAGCACAGCCAGTCACAGTGATTATCTCACTTGGGAAAATTACCAGGGGTATCCAAAACTGAGTCTTATTGGCGAAAATAATGAAAATTTACAATTTTAGATCCCCACATTTAAACTATTTCAGGTATAATCAACTATCAACGTATGCTATCAGTGCCACGTGCTTTTATGATGGGTACTTATTCTGAAATGCCCCTAAATGTCAACTAAAGACTTCTGATCCCACACCAGAGGGGCTACCAGCCTCTGGGGTTCCTCCTCCTCCTTTCTTTTAATTAAGAGATTATGAGAAAAAAACCCCAACAACCCTGTAAAGTTAAATTTCTGCTCAGACATGACATATCAAGTGTCATCACTCCCATTCTCATATTCAGAGAAGGAAAAGCTAACTGAAAACTTCCTCTTAAGATGAATAACCTGACAAGATGCAAGCAGAAGGCATCATGGCTAAGCGCTATACATGGAGAACCGTCCAAGACCAGATCAGCACACAAGACTTTGTGCTTGTCATATAGCAGCAATTTCAATTTCTATTCTTGCTAGTGCTAGAGAGAAAACATACCCTGGCCTATATAAGCAAAACAGGATATGCCAGAGACAAATTTAAAAAAACCCAAACCCAAAATATCCCCATCCTGTAGCCTGTAAATGGAGACCCATAGATGGGCGCTGACATGCTGAACATTGACTATATCAGACAAAATCCTGAATATGGACACTGCCTCCAGCCAAAGCTGTCTGTCCAGCCCTGCCAAGTTGAATATACAAGATAAAGGATAAGCAGTGCTGCCCTTGGAACAGACATGGATGTTTTTCTCAAACAAAAAACAGAATTAAACTTGTTGTAGGTTCCTTCCCTTACAAACCAGGGAAAGTTTCTCACATTGTGATGCAAGACTCTGCTCCCAGTTTTTACATGGAGAGTTTTGATGACCTTATCCAGAAAACCCACTTTTATATTGAAATCAGTGCTTTCTATGTACCTTGCGCCTTAATGTTATGTGCAGTATAATAATTTTATTTTTTAAAATTTTTTATTAATTTTACATTATTTAATAAAATTGAATTCATATGAACATTTTTAAGGCCTCACAAACCTTTATGCAATATTTCAGCAACTTTCACATACAGTACAGAAACAAGAAAATAGCCTAACACAAGCTATTTCTTAGGACAAAATCGATTCCTTGTCTGTATTTTTGAATAAGACTTTTACCCTCATATTTTTAGATTCTAAGGTTTAGAAAGAGCCTTAAAGTCTTAAGTCATTACACCGGCAGTCCTTAGAACCCTGGAGTTTTGGGGGAGGAAGGGCTTTCAATTCAAATAATATCTCATTTGCTCTATTTCCTAAACATAACTATATATAAAAAATACCAAAGCAGAATTGGAAATTCCATTTATCACAAAAGTATATAAATACTAGCCCTTATTGCTCTGTTTAAAATGAATCTTGATTAGTAGTTATTCCATTCAAAATGCATCTTTTTAAAAAGAAAATAATGTGTTGCTTCCAGTGTTCATCTGCTGCTCCTGACTACTTGGATGTCTCTCAAAATTATGTTTCAGGATTTTGACAGAACTTGGTGAACATCTCAGAAATAAAATAAAAGATGTAATGGAAGGGCAAATGAAGCTAATCCATATTCTGAAGCCAGGTTGTGGCAGATATACCCACAGAAACAAAAACTGTTCAAATAAACATGAAGAGTTGATTCTTCTCTTAAAATTGCCTTACTTTGGGTTTGTAAAGACAAGGAAAGTTTGGGCACTAGTCTAAAGCTGGAGAACCAGCCTAAGCCTCATCTCGTGCATCCTCTTCTCTTTGACCGTGGTAAAACCTTTGCTATCTTGTGTTTCCAGCTCTTGCTGCAGAAATAATGGGATAAATATTCAATATTCACTCCCAACATGCCCAGTGTGAAAAGAAATGAGGGCAGTAAACCTCACAAGAGAAAACCATGCTTCACACTGGCCAAAATTCCTAATGACAACAAAGAGCATCCAAGGGGCACGCTTGTATTGTGAATGGATTCAGGCCATTCAGGGCAATTCCCAAGGTTTGCCAAAGCTGATCTGATCAGGGAGAGACACATGCAGGGTTGTAGAAATGCTCATGGGTTTATTCAGCTTTTCAGCTTTCTTTCAGGTTGTTTTTTTTTTTCAGGTTTATTTATTTAAAACTGAAACTTTCCCATGGGGAAGAACAAAAGTAAAGAGCAATTTCTTTGAAAAATATCCCTGGAAATATTACTTTTTGATTAGCTTTTCAGAATCACGACGATCCCTGTTTACCATCATTGTTTTGGTTGGAATCTGTCATGCCAGGGGGCACCGCTAGCATCCCTGGGGGTGGGGTTCACAGATCCTTGCTTATTGTTGCTATTTTGGTTGTGTGGTTGTGTTTTGATTGTCAGAGTGTTTGTGTGAGTATTTGAACTGGCCAGAAAGAAATAAAGTGATTGGGGTGAATGTTTAAGAGAGTGTATGAAAAGCGTGAGTTTGATTTTTGTTGTTTTGTATTGGAAACTGTGGTCATTATTGTTGTTGATTGATATTGTGCCATTTTGCGATGAAAGTTATAGCCGCAACGAGTTGGCAGGTTTTTGGTTTATTGCATTAATTGTGGTGGTTTTTTGTTGTTAATGAATTGTTAAAAGTGACTATTGAGGCTTGACTGTCAGGAGAGGCACTCTTTAGGTGGTTTGGACAGAGAGAGTGGTTTTTTTTCAGGAGGAATATATGTGAGCTGAACAAACCGGCATTTGGCTTAATTTGGTTTGTGAAAAANAGTTGTTTTGTGGATTTAGATAAAAGACTAGGAGAGAATGGAAAATAGTGTAAATTTGTCATAACGAGTTAATTTTTTCTTCTTTTTTTTTGTGGCAATTGTATGTGTGGCAATTTTGTTTGTAGTTAGAGAAGATTGATTATAGTGAATTTGTGTTGTGGTTTTTGTGGGGGGGGCCGAGGGCTACCTGCAGAGCAGACAGAGGTGATTAAGTAGTGATTTTAGAATTTGAAATGTGTGTGTGGTGGGAAAAACCCAGGAAGGTTTAATAAAAATAAGTAAGATAAGTGTGTTAAGGCTGTGATGCCTAGAAATTAATAAAGATTGAACATTGGGGAAAAAAAATAATAAAAAAGGGTATGGGCCAGATCAAAAAAATTTCTAGGGCTAGCCCTTTAGGCTGTATTTCAAC
>VXBU01008698.1:67932-96341 GCA_013400315.1 Bombycilla garrulus | reverse complement strand
CAGGAGCTGGATGTGCTAGGCTCCATAAAAGCTCCTGTATGTTTTTATCTCAATTACACTAACAGTCCAAACACAGACAACAGAGGAGCCAACATAAGTGGCATTGGCATTTAACATAATGCCTCTGTCTGGTGTAGTCCTACTGCTTCCTCACAAGTCACCACAAAAATTGATGCAATAAGTCTGCCTGATAACATATTTCTAATATGTGGTGACAGAGCATGGAAAGTCATTCCAGGAAAAGTAGTGGAGGTCCATGTAGTTTTGATCATTTAACCATGTTTCACCCCAATCTTGAAACTCTAACTAATTGGACACTACAACATAAGTGAAACAAATGTAATGCAAAGTCACTTGACCCTGACTGTAACTCTGAGGCCAAATTCTGGAATCTTGCAAAAAGGTTTTTTAGTTCCTTAGTTGCCTCTATTGGTACTTGTGGCATGTCTTGAACACAGTTAATAAACTAGGTTGTTGACTTGCAAAAGAAAGTAACGATACTAGTAACACTTTAACAGGATTGCTAACCTATGTCAACTAAGTACGTCATGCAACACTGCAAAACAGAGCAGCAATAAACTTTTTACTGTTAACCCAAGGACTCGGATGTGAAGACTTCAAGGGAACGTGCTGTAGGAACCTGTGTGACCGTTCTGAATCCATTCACAAAAGCATCCAGGAATTGAAGAAGAGGTCTGGAGAACCGCAGCAAAACCAGGGGTTGGATCCTTTCAGCTTATTTTCATGGCTGAAAAGTTTCAATTTTGGATCTTAGATTAAATATGTAGTTGCCATAGCAATAATGGGACTTGTCGTGCTTTTGATGATTGTGCTGTGTTTGCCATGTAGCTTTTCTTATATTCAATGGCTTATTGACCAAAACGTAAAGCAAGTAATGCTAATGTATATACACACTGTAATGGCTTTACAAAGATTAATAAATAAAAAAGGGGATACGTGGGATGAGAAAACAAAGGAGACTTAGTAAAAGGACAAAGACTGCTTGGTTAAATAAAAGAAGCTTATTCCACTAAGCTGGGGAGAAGATGCAACAAAGTTTCTAAAACATAACAGATAGAACCACTGTAGTTTGTAATAACCTATAATAAAACATTTGCTTTTATGCTTGAATAATTTATTCTGTTGGCTGTTTAGAGACATGTTATTTTAATCTGATGGTAAAAATATAAAAACTGTATGCTCTTCTACGAAGTGTTTATGTCCTCATCACTGTCTGGGGACCGTGCTTTTCGCACTGATATGCCGCAGTATCTGCTTTCAGCAGAAGTCTCTGAACTGCCTTTTCCTGTTCTTTTTGACAGTGACAACATGAGTGCAGCTGAATTTCCAGACTGGAATTACCAATCCTGGTTACTGTGCAGGCTGTCATCTCTGGTGGAGTAGCAGTGACACCAGGTGGCCATTAAATAAATTTGGAAAACACTTCCCAGGTGAATTCCACCTTCATCTGCCTGCCTTCCCACCCTTGGTGCATCTGCATGTATATTAAATACAGAGTGCAGTAACATGTCACTCACAGGCTCTGCAGACAAGCTCCATCAGCTCCTTGTCACCTCTCTCAGCTCTTGAAGACAATCTGTGGGCGACAAATTTCTTTGGTCACCTGGGAACTGTGGAATCAAGTGCCTGCTGTATGCTATATGAGAACAAAACATTTCTGGAAGATGAAAGGTCAGATCTGAGCAACAGGGTTTGTGCAAAGGAAGTGACTCCCCTATAGTAGCTGTACATAGTTTATGTCTCCAGCAAGAAGCAAAAGATTGAAATGGTGGCAATTTGTAGCAATGTACTACAAAGCTGCCCAGAACATTTTGGCAAACCTTGAGGAAGACAGGAGTTACACTGTATACAGACCAACCTACCCTTTCATTAGCAGGCAAATATTTAACCACAAATTGTCTGATCATGAGTAGATTTTATCCCTTTTCATTTTCACTTTGAGAAAATTGTTATGTCCAAGTAGGAGAACACCTTTCTACAAAATTACAGTCTAAGCTGGCATGTTGTGTGCAGTTTCCCTAGTCTACACCTGTTCAAGACACTGCTGAGGCTGTCACACATCACTTCTGCTGTGTCAGTTGGAGCAGGCTTTCCAGGACTATGTCCAGTGAGATTTTGAAGAATTTCACGGCCTGAGATTCCAAACCTCTCTGGACAACTAGTCCCAGTGGATGAGCCACCTCACAGCTCAAAATTGTGCTCTTGTGTGCAGTAGAATGTAATGTGTTTAAAATGGTGTCTATTGTCTTTTTTTCCTATCAGTATCACTGAATAGAGCTTTGCTCTGTCATCTCTAGTACCCTCATGGGGTACCTATTCGCATTGATAAGATCCCCAAACCTTCCCTTCTCTAGGCTGAACAGTCCCAGCTTGTTCAGATTTCCCTCACATGACACGTGACCCAGTTCCTAAATTGCCTTTGTGGAACTTTTTTGGACTCTTTCAGTATGCCCATGTCCGTCTCATACTGTGTAGCCCAGAGGAGGATACAGTACTCCAGGCGTGGCATCACCAGTGCTAAGTAGGGGTGGAAGAATCACCACCTTCCACATCCTCAAGTGCCCAGGGTTACTCCATGTCAGATGCAGAACCTCACATTTCTCTCTGTTGAACTTGAAGTTCAAAGTTTTTTTGCTGTCCCATTTCTCCAGTCTGTCTATGTCCTTCTGTATGGCAGCAAAGCCATCTGATGTATTATCTACATTTCACACTTTTGTCTGTTCTGCAAACCTCATGCAGGTGCAGTCTACCTAATTGTCTAGGGCAGTAATAAAATCAAACAGTATTGGCCCAGCAATTTTACCCCTCCAGGAGATTCATGGCTAGTGATCAGCATCCAGATATACTTTGTCTACAACCCTCTGGGCCAGCTCTTTGACCAGATTTTAATCTTCTTTAGTACCCACTTATTTAACCTTTTAGAATGTTGTGGGAGACTGTGTCAAAAGGCAGCCAAGGAGAGTACTTTTCTACAAGATAAGATTAACAATGTTTACTGTACTCCCCTCATCCACCAAACTCTTCAACTTGGAGAAACCTATCAAATTAGTTAAGCATGACTTCCACTTTGTAAATCAGTGCTGACTATTACTGATCACTTTTTAATCTTCCACATGCCTAAAGATGGCTTCCATCATCTTCCAGGGACTGAAAACTGATCTAGTCTGGGCTTCTCTGACTCATTTTTCTCTCCCTTCTTAAAGACAGGATTAACATTTTTTCTCTGCCAGTCCTCAGAAACTGTTCCATCTGCCTTCCAAAGAAAACCAAGAGCAGTCTTTCAATATCTCCAGCTTACCTCAGCACTTGTGAGTACAAGCTGAGGTCTCACAGACAACTGCTGTCCAGTTTGTTTGTTTCCTAAAGTCTTCCCTGCTCAGACTTTCTTTCTAGTCTCAGAAATCTAGGATTCCTGAACACTGGTTTTACCAGTAAAGGCTGAGGCAAGAGAGGCTTTGTGTAACTTAGCCTTTTCTTTTTGTATCACGGTCTCTGCTCCATCTAGTTACAAGCCCATATTTTCTTTGTCTTTCATTTATATACTTGCATAATCCCATCTTGTTGCCATTCTTGATCAAATTCAACTCCAGATAGCCTTTGGCTTTTCTATTCCCACCCCTGCATGATCATGTGGCATATGTATCTTCCTCTTTGGTCACAATTTCTCCTGTTCCTAGTCCTCCTCAGAGAGGATCTCACTGCCTGAAAGCAAGATGAAATGAATGCTTTCAACACTGCTGAAGCTGGTGGTATATTGAGACTCCAGCTGTAGAAACTCACTATCTAAAAAATATTTTGCTGCTGACCTCTAGGCTGTTTTCTCACTGAGGCTTAAGTGGTCTTTAGGGCCACTTAAAAGGTGATATTTTCTTCTGGTTCAATATTAGAAAGAACAATAAATGGTTTATCACGTATTGGTGTAGAGAAGCAACAGACAAACTTGTTTCTTTGTTCTTGTTTTTACTTCAGCCATAAAGAAAATTGTATTTGTTCATCTGTGTTTCTACATAGAGCCACAGAGTCATCAGACAGCTCTTAAGAGCAATAAATTAATATCTTCAGTCTGTGTCCAGTTTCAGGCCCCTCAGTACAAGAGAGATGTGGAGCTCCTGCAGTGGGTCCAGCTGAGGGCAACAAAGATGATTAAGGGACAGAAGCATCTTTTTGAGGGAAAGGATGAGGGAAAGGCTGAGGGAGCTGGGCCTGTTCAGCCTCCAGAAAAAATGACCGAGAGAGGATTTCATCAATGTCTGTCAGTATCTGATGGGAGGGTGCCATGAGGGTGGAACCAGGCTGGTCTGAGAGGTGCCGAGCAAAAGAACAAGTGGCAATGTTCAGAAACTGATGCACAGGAAGTTCCACTTAAACACGATGAAGAAGTTCCTTACTGTGCAGGTGACCAAGCACTGGACTAGGCCTCCCAAAGAGGTTGCAGAGTCTCCCTCACTGGACATATTCAAGAACTGTCTGGATGAAATCCTGTGCAATGTCCTCTAAGACGACCCTGCTTGAACCTTGAGCAGGGAGGTTGGACCAGATGGCCCACTGTGTCTCTTCTATCCTTACTCCTTCTGTGTGAATACCAGAAGGAGGAAGATAAAGGGCTGAGAAGCCGAGGTGTGCTTTTGGCCAAAGGCCTTCCTGTGAGTAATTCTCAAACTCATCTCCCAGGCTCATTTTATCTCCAAGGCAGCTTCCTTTGGAAATCTTCCAAGCAGGTCCCTGAACATTCCAAATTCTGTTTTTCTGATATGCAGGATTGTGATTCTGCTCTTTGTCTTGTCCATTCCTCTTAGGACCTTGTATGCTGCAGCCTAAGAATGGCCTCAAACTCCTTACCTGTAACTTGTTTAACCCTGTTTGGAAGTAAAACTTGGTTGAACAGGGCCTTTTTGTCACATCAAGTAGTTGGCCACATGCATCAGAAATTGCCTTCAGCACATTTTGTATATACTGTGGATTCTTACCACCAGCTGTATTGCTGTTAAAGCACACATCAAGGAGGTTAAAGTCATCCACTGATATCAGGAATCTTTGATGGTGAAGCTTTCTCAAGCTGCCTAAATAAGGTTTCATCTGTCTTCTTTTCCAAATCAAGTGATAGCAGACACCTACTACAGTATCACACTTGCTGATTCACAGAATCAGAGAACATTCTCAGCTGGAAGGGAACCACAAGAATAACCAAGGGCCATATAGGGATGAAACCCACAACCCCGGCTACGTTCACAGACTTCTAATTCCCCTTGCTTCCTGCTTCATCTATTGGAGTACAAGCACTTGTGGTAGGCTGCAAGTCATACTGTTTTTAGAGTGGAAATGCCAGAGAGCTTCCACTGTCATGCTGTCCCCCCATTTGACAGCCCCCTGTGCCCCCTCTTCCCTTCAGGTTAACCCTCCTAGGCCCAGCTGGTTTAAAGCAGCCCTCACTAGGTTGGCAAGTCTGCTTACAAAGACAACTCCTGGCGCCTGCCTCAAAGGTCTGTAGTCACTCCTGACATGCTTCAGGTTAGCTACCCAGGCAGATTAAAATATTTCTCAAATATATGATTATTCAGCCTAAAATAGTTCAAAAAATATCATAAGATTACATTTTGAAAAAAACCCCACACCACAACCAAATTTCTCACTGTCTCTCTTTACTGCAGAAAAAAGAAAAAGAAGAAAAATCTCAGGACTAAAAAGTCATCACTATTACTAGGCTAGTTGGGCAAAACATGAATTTAGCTGTAATTATCTATAAGCTGTTCAAAGCAACTTACAAACAGAAAAAGAGAATAAATTTCATCCACAATAATATTTACTCTGAATTATTGGCTATGCTCCATAGAGGGAGCTGATATTCCTTCTAACGCTCTTCAATATCTGTTATTTCTCCCTGTGAGAACTGTATTTTCCATATATGAGTAACTAACTATTTATAGTGGAAAATCTATATAACAAAGTAAACTCATCCCCCCCCCACTCTATTTTATGAATTGTCTGTGAAGTGATAGTGAAAATCTCATTATTTTGTCACGTGCTTCTGAATTTTCCGTACCTAATCTTGATTCACTGTAGATATTCACAACCTTCTTTGATCAGTCCTGAAGCCCCAGTAGGAATATTTGAGTTTTTTCTTGAGTGACTGAAATAGTGAATAGATATTAGAATTTCAGATGATATGCATGCTTGATCTCTGAAAAGAAAGAGATCTAAAAATAGATCATTACATATAGGAGTAAAAATTAAACTCCATAAATGGAGTTTGAAGGCTGATCAGGAGCATTTATGGAAAAATAGCTTGAACTTTAACAGGTTAACATAAAATGTGTTGTAGAAAATTGCTGAAATACAGAGAAATTATTAGAATAATAAATAAACTCTCAGGCATTTGTGAAGGAATGTGGGCAAAATACAGAGATTATATTACTTGATAAAAAGAGAACATCAAAGCATTTGCTGTGGTATATTAATTTTCTGTCTCACCCTCTCTCCCAGCCTGGGTCTCTCTGCCTGTCCTTCTCTTCCTTCACAGCCTGTCCTTCTCTTTTCACTTTTTCACTCTTTCTAACCTGTGTTTCTATATTTCTCTGTCAGCCTATCACAGACTCTTTGGCCCCTCATCTTTCCATTCTATTTCTCCTCTTACCAACACCCCTTGCCCCTCTCTGTCTCCCCTTTTCTTGTCTGTGCTCTGTTTTGTCTCTTGGAACAGCTGTTGTAATATGAAGAAGGACTCGTCCCAAAACCTTCCCTTTCCCGCATTATGGTAGTCTAATTAAAGATTTTTTTTCCGCCTAATGTATTCTGCCTGTCTAAGTGCAATGCAATGAAACCACTAGTCACAGATATTTGAAACTTACAGGAAAGTCAGATAACTACCAGCATTAAAGAGAAAATTCCTGACAAGCAAGGTATACTCAGGAGCACAATGCTACAGCTGAATTAAACTGTTTCATGAAAACTGCCATGACAAAATGGGCTTTGAGAAGAAAAAGATCGCTTTCTTTGGTATAGACTATCTGATAAAGCTAAAAAGCAGTGTGTTGAAAAGTAACATGTATCTCACTTTGAATTAGAGTAAACTTGTCTGTAGAGGCTGAGGGTGCATAGTTAGAGCTGCTGCATGTAGTTTGTATGAATGAAGAGTATATTAAAATTGATGAAGTCCAAGAAAGAGTTTATCAAAACCTTTGTTGTATGATCCCTTGCTCTCACTTTCCATGTGAAGGTAGAGTTTGAATAAGCTAAACATAGCAGATTGGGAATCTTTGTGCTGATCTAAGTAGTTGTTTAGAGGACTTTCACTGCCTTTGTGATAGCCCTGTTCAGATCTGTGCTTCCTCGCACAGCTTTGAGCTCAGAGTTATCTGAAACTGGCAGATTAATTTCTAGAAGTGAATTGATGTTCTAAAATCTACCTATTATAGACACTCTAATTCTGCCTTTTTACCCTGTCTTTCTTGTACAGACTTTTCTTGTGTGAGATAAACCATTGAGATGTTGGCTGTGATTTCACAAGCACATGAAGCTGGTATAGACTCAAAGCTGAAGGGGTTGTCCAAGACAGTAGCCCAGACCACCCTCCTGATTCTAATTC
The DNA here is from genome assembly GCA_013400315.1 of Bombycilla garrulus. Classification (NCBI taxonomy): domain Eukaryota; kingdom Metazoa; phylum Chordata; class Aves; order Passeriformes; family Bombycillidae; genus Bombycilla; species Bombycilla garrulus. Next base: position 88,738 of record VXBU01008698.1, on the reverse strand, counting down.
TGTGTGTGTTCGAAACCATGCTTTTTGCTGATACAACAAAGGAATCAGTTTTTAGGATGGCAGCGGAAAGTAAGAAGTAAAAGAATGGTTTCTTTTAAGCCCAGATTTTGACACATGACCTCATAATCAGATTTAATTCCAGACTCTGATCATTTTGACAGTGATGCAGGCCTTGAAGCAAGATACTCTTTTCTCTCTGCAATGTTTTGTGACAGTTAGTTAGTCAGTTCTTAGATACTGTGATCAGGGCTAAGCAAATGGTGGAAAATGACATGTCTCATTTCCCTTGCACAGAATTAGAAAAGGATTCAGTAGTATGTTTTCCCATGATAGCTGGATTGATTTTGATGTTCTGTGAAATATCTTTATGTGTCTTGGTTTTGCAGCCTTGAAAGATACACCTGCAGAGGTCTGGCCTCATATTAGGTTACAAGTTTGTATAGCTAGAATATATTGACAAGAGGAGTAAGAATGATGATCTAGGGAGCCAGATCCGAGCACAGAACTGATCAGATGAAGTCCCAGGTGACTGGAAAAAGGGGAACAATGTACAAATCTTTAAAAATAGTAGCAAGGAGGACCTTGGAAACTACTGACAGGTCAGCCTTCCTTCTGTGCCTGAGAAAATCATGGAACAGATCCTCCTGGAAGCTGTGCTAAGGCACATGGAGGAGAGGGAGGTGATTTAAGATAGCCTGCATGGCTTCACCTAAGAGAAGTCGTGCCTGACCTTCTATGATGGAGTGACTTCACTGGAGGACAAGAGAAGGGCTGTTGAAGTTATTTATCAGGATTTCTGCAAAGCCTTTTACTTGGCCTCCTATAGCATCCTTGTCTGAACATTGGAGAGAGATGGTTTTGATGAGTGATCTGTTGGATAAGAAAGTGGTTGGACAGCCACATCCAGATTGTACTGGTCAGAGTTCCAACAGACATCAGTCACAAATGGACCCTCAGGAATCCATCCGGCTACCAGCACTTTTTAATATCTTCACTAATGGCAGAGAGGAAGGAATTGGGTGCATCCTCAGCAAATTTGTAGGTGGAACCAGGCTGAGTGATGTGGTTAAAAATGCTAAGGGGTAGAATGCCCTCTAGAGGGTCCTGGACAAGCTTGAGAAGTGGGCCCATGGGATTCAGGAAAGGCAGGTCCTATTTCACCACCCTGGTCTCCTTCTATGACAAAATGATCCACTTAGTGGATGAGGGAAATACTGTGTATGCTCTCTGTGTGGAGTTCAGTAGAGCCTTTAACACTGTCTCCCCCACCATTCTCCTGGATAAACTGTTCATGGTTTGGATGTATGTACTCTTCTCTGGGTGAAACACTGTCTGGGAAGTCCAGGCAAAGACAGTGGTGGTGAATGGAACTAAAACCCACTGGGGGCTGGTCACTACTGGTGTTCCCCAGGACTCAGTGTTGGGGCAGGTCCCGTTTAATATCTTTACTGATGATCTGGATGAGGGGATCAAGTGCCCCCTCAGTCAATTTGGAGGTGACACCAAGTTGTGTGGGAATTTCTTCTGCTGGAGGGCAGGAAGGCTCTGCAGAGAGATCTGGACAGGCTGGACTGATGGGCCAAGGGCAATGGTGTGAGTTTCAACAGGGTGAATTGAACATGAAGCAGCAGTGTGTCTAGGTTGCCAGAAGGCCAATGGCATCCTGGCCTGTGTCGGAGTACTGGGGCCAGCAGGACCAGGGCAGTGATTGTCTCCCTGTACTCAACACTGGTGAGGCCAAGTCTGTGTCCAATTCTGGGCTCCTAACTTCAAGAAGGACATTGAGGGGCGGGAGCATGTCCAGAGAAAGGCAACAAGGGTGGTAAAGAATTTAGGGGATATGTTTCATGAGGAACAGCTGTGGGACCTTAGAGTGTTTAACCTGGAGGAGGCCGAGGAGAGACTTTACTGCTCTCTATATGTATCTGAAAAGAGGTTGCAGAAAAGGTGTCAGTCTCTTTTGCCATGTCTCAAGTGAAAGAACAAGAGGAAATGGTCTTAAATTTCAGATTAAGATCAGATACTAGAATTTTTTCATGCAAAAGGTGGTTAGATGTTGGAATAGATTGCCCAGGGAGGTGGCGGTGCTATTTTTTCTGTAAGTGTTCAAGTGGCATCTGGATGTGGCAGTTCTCGCATCTGAATATGGCTTGGGATGATTATGGTAGTGCAAGGTTGATGATTGGATGGATAATCTTGAAGATGTCTTCCAAACTTCCTGATTCTGTGATTCTTTAGTACTGGTCACTGTATAATTCCTACTGAACTGGAAGCTTTTTTCTGCAGTGGTGGTCTTGTGATCTCTGACTGAGGCTGGCTCCTGGCAGGCTTGTGTCACCACTGCTTCTTGCTTCTCCTGGCACTAGCCAGAACAAGGTGCTGGACCTGGTAAACCCAAGTAAATGTAATCCTGATGCCAGTGTGTGACTTTGCTACTGGTAAAAGAGTCAGTGCGCTGAGCCAGGGCTCATAGCAATATGGAAATTGTGGGGTGACCTCATTTCCTTCCATCTGACTCTGTTGCTGCTACAATACATTTGTTTGTGGGAGGGTGATTCCCTTAACTTCCCCTTTGCAACAGGATAAGTTTATTTCCCTCTTCCTGTGAGGAGCTTGAATAATCTCCCTGGATGACTGCATCTTGACAAGTCAAGTGCCAAGGCAACTTAAGCGTGAATGTTTCAGTTTGGGGATATTTTGGGAAACAGCTGCTCCCACACATGCTAACAACCGATTGTGTGTCCCTGAGCTCATCCCTGCCAGGAAAGGACATGGATATAGAAGATATCTTCAGGAACATAATAACAAATCCGGTGAAGGACTCAGACTCATCTTTCTTTTCATGGTTGCCCTGGTCGGCCAGCATTGAGTGAAACAGCACAAGGTGAGACTCTCCTTTTCCCACTCATCACACCACATCGCAGGAGAGGTTACCTTTTTATACAGAATTGTTGGGATATAGATCATCAGATTACCACCGGCTTTTTTAAGGAAACTTCCCTGTTTGACCATCCATGGACCACTCTGGCAGTCATGGTTTCATCACCTGAGCTGGAACCGAGGTGCTTTCACAATGGGTGGCTCTAGTGACATAACTGATGCGTTACTTGACTCCTTACACCCCCCACACTCATGCAGCTGGACACTGTTTCATTACTGGCTTGACCTCACATTTCCCACAGCAGAGTCTCAAACCTCTGGATCCTGAATTTAATCCTTGGGAAGCAAAAGAATTGCAGCTCAAAATGGTGCTTCCAAGGAGGGACCCCCAAACAAAGGAAACTTTGAGCTTTTTATACCTCACAGTCCATGTGAATGTAAGTCTGCCATCTTCCTACTGAGTCCTGGGCTCCTGCAGTGCCTCAGTGTCCAGTTCCCTGGCTGGTGCCACAGGTCCCTGTGCTCTTTGCTGTACCAAGGGTTGGCAGTTCACAGCCTCTTGCCTCAGGCTCCCAGCCAGAGCTCAGCCTGTAGCTCCCACTGCAGCTGCACCCCGAGCTACCTGCAGTAAATATGTTCCTCAACAGCTTGCAAATAATAATCCTAAATTCTATATTCATCGAGAGATTTCTATGCTGTATTTGAGTTTCTGGTAGCAGCCTCACCCATGCTGGTGAATGTCAGACAAACATGCAGCTGTTAGGGTCATGGCTATGCAAAATTGCATTTGGTAGGAGCCTCTCCTGAAGCATTAGCTTTGGTCATCCTGCAGTGGCCAGTCAGGAAAAAAAGTCACACCTTGGAGAGTTCTGGCAACACAGAAAGACACATATCTTCAGTGAAAGTGTTTAGAAGAATCTAACAACTCTGTGACTTTTTCAAGGAGATGCATCATTACAGAAATCTGGATTAGTCCTAAGGTCACCCTTATAGTATAGTTGAAACTGGTACGATTGATTCCTAACACCACTGTACAAGAATCCCCATCTTTCCTCTGAAGAGAAAGAATAGCTTGTCCCCAGGGTCCCTCTTACTTTTCCAACTCAAAAAATCTCAAAAAATTCTTTCAAAAGCAAATATTATTTGTTATTCTTTAGTATTCTTCAACTGAACTATGCAATAAATTTTTATTTTGCACGCAAGAAATACAAGACTTCTCTGAAGTCTTTTGACAATGCAAACTTTGTGAAAACTCATGGACTCAGAAAGATGAGATCTTGGAAGGAAGCATAAAGAGGGGATTTTCTCCTTTACAAGAAAAAGGTTTGGAATTCAAGTACATTCATTCTATTATTTTTAAGCCACAGTAGTAAATCAGAACAGACAATCTGAAAAAAAGGAATTTATTCAACACAAATAAGAAGTGGTTTTTAAGAATATCTTCTTCTGAAACAGCACCTTACATTTCAACTTTTGAATCATTATTCTCAAGTTGCTGCAAGTGCCCAGTGTGATGGAAATTCACCATGACAACCACTACACCTTATTGTATTTTTATATTGAGGGCATTAACATCCTGCTATGGTTGTGATTTTTGATACTTGGGTTGATATGTGAAATTCCTTTGGATATAAAACACCTCATTCATTGACTGTATCAAGCTGCTTTTATAAGAACGAAAAGTTTTGTTCCTCCCAGGACATCATTTGTTGCCTAAGAACAAAAATACAAAATGAGAGATATTCAGGTCATTTGTGATTTGAGTCACACAGAAAGATTTCTTCTGAAAGCAAATTTTGAAACACTGAATGTGCTTTGAAAAAAAAAAGAGGAGGAGACTTCAGCATCTTGAGATCATCAAAGGCTTTGATTCTTCTGTCTGCAAACATCTGCAGATTAACATTGAAATATAGGCCCTGGCTGTTCCTGCTTGTCTTCTCTGCTGAGGCGTTGCTGCCTGTTGGGAGCACTCTGTCCTCAAACTGCACATGGGTTAAATGCAGCAAAGAGCCTATGTGTTGCTCCTCGCACTGTCTAGAAGTATGTATATTTATATATATATATAAAACAACAAATTAAAAATTGGTAGAAGAATTCCAAATAGGACCTCTTTCAATGACCTCCCCGATGCAGGAAAGTGACACAGCTGTTATTATTTTCTACTCCTGAAAGAAATATAAGTATTAAATTTGAGATTGTTCCTTCACTATCATCTTCCCTCCACTGAAAGAGGAAGCCTAATGTTCATGCCAGCAGCCTTAAGACATGTAGACTTTATTGCTGGAAATAAAATGTAGATTTTGTTGCTGGAAGGCAACATCCCAGGCACATTTTAGAAGACTGAAAGAATATTCTGGGAAAGGATGCCTTCTTATTCCCTTTGGTTTGGAACTCTTACGCAGATATCAATTTCTGGCCATCATATGAGATGAGACCCTGGGACAGATGACCTGATCAAAGAGGTGTATTGAGGTATAATGCTGTACTCCTTTACTGCATGGTCCTGTAATCTGGTATTTGCATTGCTACTAGCCTTTAGTAGTAAGTTACGGTCAGGCTTACTTCACCTCAACTTAAAGAGGTCTGCCTGCAGTTTATTTCACTGAATTCAGTTGTAACAGGAACTGTTCTGATTTACCAGATGATACTTTTTTTTTTTTTTTTTACTTTTCCTTAGCTTTGTGTGATTTAATCACTAACAAAATGATGTAGTGTAGAGAAAAACATATTTGGTATAACAGCAGAACCCTTGGGAAATGGAGACAGAAGATGTTGTGAAAAGGCATGGGATCATAATTGACAGGGTAGGGGCTGACAGTGAAGATACCACAACCATGTGCTCTGCTCCCTGAGTTCCACACAGGAGGCCCCGGAGATAAAGCAAGCACTGTGGAGGGAAGCCTGAGAGTGTCTTGCTTGATGCTGGCCACAAAAAGCAAGCTATAGTCCCACAGAGCCACGAAGTGAGGCTGCAGCAGGGCTTTATTTCCTGGGCTGGTCTGCTGTGAAAACACTTAGCTGCTGTGTGTGCCTACACAGGACATGCTTACAAACATGGAGATAGCATCAGGCAGCCATCCCAGCGTGAAATGCAGCTCCTGGTCTACCTTATGACGTCAAAAGGCATGTGGATGGGATGACTGATATTTGGTTTATAAGTTCAGACAAGAGCTTATTTAGCCCGTAGCTTTTCAAGGCAGAATTGATTCTTTCTAAAGCAGTGCTGACAGCTGTTTGTTTAATGTTCTCTTTCTACCTTTTCTAATGGGAATCATCCTTTACCAGGCAGGCAGTGTTTGACTCTCATTGTTATTACCATTAGAAAATATGTCCCCAAGTCAAGCAAAGCTCTACCTTGGTCCATTTGCAGCACAGAGGATTAGTCCTTTCTGTATTTGTGTATGTGTATGTGTGTGTGTTTGTTGTTTTTGTTTATGTGATAAGGTATTTTGCTTTTAGCTCTGTTTTGTTTTGTTTTGTTTGGGTTTTCTTCCCACTCTGAATTATTAAGGGCTTGTGTTTCTGCTGGCTTTTGATCTCAATTATGATCACAAGAAAATAGTTTCATCTAAACAAAAAAAAAAAAAGTGTGTTATAAGACCTTACAGAAAGACTTCCATGAATGCTGTAGTCAAAGCCACTTGCAGGTGCTTCAGAATCCTGATTTGGCGAAGACAATCCCTTGGTGTCTGGAGTCAGATTCTTTAGTTATATTATTTCTGCTTTTGTTTAGCAAATGACATGTTTCTCCCAGCTACTGTTTGAAGAGAGAACATGGCCAGTGAGAGAAAGTCCTATGAACACTGAGGCCTATATGTAGGAATTTAGCTCCTGCTTAGATTCCCAGGTCCCACTAGAAAGAAACTTGGAGAATATATTAAACAGGAAGATGCTTCCAAGTGTCATTGCCTGACAATGCTGCAGGGGCCACTGCCATATGGCAGTGCTGTGTTGGGACCTGTAGTGAAGAGCTAACACAGGGAAAAGTCTGGGGGCAGGTGAGGTTAGTGGCAAATTGGATTGATATGGATTGGTCTTAGTGTCAGACAGCTCTATCCCACCATTAGTTCCAGCCCTTTCCAAGAAGGAAGGACTGCAGGACTGCAGGACTGCAGGACTGCAGGACTGCAGGACTGCAGGACTGCAGGAAGGAAGGAAGGAAGGAAGGAAGGAAGGAAGGAAGGACTGAAGGAAGGAAGGACTGCAGGAAGGAAGGANNNNAAGGAAGGAAGGAAGGAAGGAAGGAAGGAAGGAAGGAAGGAAGGAAGGAAGGAAGGAGAAAGAAAGAGAAAGAAAGAAAGAAAGAAAATGTCTTAGATTCTAACATTGTATGAAGAGAAAACCCCAGAAAATGGGTTTGCCTTCATCTGATTTGGAATCAAGATGTTTTCAGGAGTTTAAAGCAGAAAAACGGAATGACTTTTATAACTTTATGGAAGTTAAAAATGAGGATACTTCTAATGAGCAAAAGATATGGTGATGTGACTTTATTTCATATTGGGCAGGTAGGCTTGATTAGGGCAAGAAATATAATATTGTAATTTAATTGTGGCACCATCAGTCATGGACTGGGAGCTGGGAAGCATGTAAGAGTAGAAAGGCAGATGAACCTGGAGAGCTGATCATAGGGACTGGATGGTGTGTTGGGAACCTGAAAAGGCATTGTGTTCGATGAGTTAGTGTTCGGGACCAGGCCATGTCTGCCCATTTGGCCCTGGCCTTAAGGCACAATTGACCACATGCTAGCTTGAGTAGTTGCTGTGTGGGAACCTGCAGCACGTCCCAGTGCTGCATTGGGACTGGACACAATGTGTGAGAGGTGCTGTCACAGAGGTCTGAGCCTGTCAGGAAAGTACCAGCTGAACAGATTGGTAACATAATCCATAAGTCATCAAACCTTTGAGAAAGATGAACGGTTTCTGAGGAAACGGGTGGGATGTGTTGATCCAGAGGACCACTGCATGTTGTGGGGGTAGTGATACAGCTAGCCTGACCACACATGTTGTGCTGCACAGTCCCTTTGCTGCAGGATAAATTAAGCCATCCCGTTGCAACTTCAGGCACCAGTGATGGTTACACCTGCATTGCCTTGCCTTTAGCAGGGCAGGAAGAAGTACTCATGAGAATAGCTTTTACCAATAAAATTGTTTTCTTGTAAGAAGATGATTTTATGTCTCACTAATATTTTGAGTTGGAAGGATGACTGAGTCCAGCTCCTAAGTGAATGGCCCATATAGGGCTATAACCCACAACCTTGTCATTGTTAGCACTATGCTCTAACCAATTGAGATAATCTCAAATGGCCAAAAAGCCAAACAGTTATTCCCAAGAGTGGCTGGCACAATGGGATATGTAAAAGAAAGAGCTTTTCTCTGAAAATTTATGTCAGGAATGTGTGCTGCTAAGTCAACTGAGCATCTGTGCAGCCACCTACCAAATCTTGCGCTCTTGCATCTTTTCAGTTAGGTTTGTATTGGTATATGCACACACAGAAACATGCAAAAGCACACTCACACATATGCTGCTTTCTAAAAAGATAAATTTGGAAAGTGAAGTCATTCAGCTAGTGAGTGCAAGTGAGTACAATTGGTTTTTGTATGGAAATTGCTGCTCTGCTTCTTTATCCTCCATGTGCAAATATATCTGCATGGTAACTAAACAAGAGCCATCCATTAGAAAGCTGTTCTCCATGACACTGTGTCATTCCTGAGCCTATATCAGAGAGGGTACTCTCTATCCTCTACAGAGAGGATTTCTACACACTTTCATGGAATAAGCAGCAAGTGTTAGTTATTAACTGATAACGAATTCAGCTTGGCAGAACCGCAGACATTTTTCTTCTTTGTCCTTCCATTGACATGGAAGTTGCTACTGAGATTTTGTTCACTCCCATACTTACTTTTTGAGGGTGTCTTTGCCCTATCACAGCAGAGAGAGCCTCTACAGGGAATCCTAAGAGGTATTAAACTCTTAGAGGTATTAAATTCTTAGACCTTCAAACTGTGCTTTTTAGTCTTACTATCTGTCTCGAAACACCTAATCTTGTTTTTTGTCTGCTTTCTCCAAGGAACTAGTCCTCATGGTGTTTCATGGCAACTGAAATCACACAGCAAGTTAAGTCCAGGCTGGGTACTATATTCTTTCTGATATTGTTTGGATTCAGTAAGGTGAAGCAGATCCTGGGGACAGGGACAAGGCAGAGCAGGAGATGCCACCATAGGATATGTTTCCTAGCTTGACTTTCAAGTGACCATGAAGCAGGGCCAGAAAAAGAAATGTTGCTTAACAGAACAGGGCTAGACTCAGAGTTGAAGAGCAAGTCGTGCAGCTGGGAGACTTAAGTGAATGCTCTGCAAACTGTCTGCCAGTATCGGTCTCTCAGTTGGGAGCTAGTTCCTTGTCTAGGATCAGCACCCCATCAGGAATTCCTAGTGGGGGACCTGCCATAATGCTGCACCTGCTGCTAAGGAGAGCTGTGATGAACCCAGATGGGAATACCACAAATAATTATGTGACCACTGTGTTTTTCCATGAGCTTTTGTGAATGAGATACATTAGAAATGAAACAGTTGTGAAAATGGGACACTACATGACAGCTGAAGACTACATTATTATTCTTTTGAATCTTCATATTGCTTTTAATTGCAGATGTTCTTTAGATGCACAGACAGCAGGGAGTAGTAATTTAGGAGCCTCAGGCTTATACCAGGACAGCAATGGCCAATTAATTTTGCCTATGATGAGGAGACAGAGTTATGTTCTGCTTTCCATTGTGTTGCTACTACTTCTACAGTTTTTTTCAGTCTAACAGGAATTACTCTCCTCCTAGAAGGGACAATGGAGTAGTCTTGTAACAGTTTCTGTAATTTAGCCATGACTAATAACTTGGTCTTATTTACATACTTTTTCATCCTCATGGGGAAGCTGAAAGACAAGCATTTTGATCACAGTTGCTAAGCTGTGGTTGCTGTCTGCTGATGTGTCTTCAAGATGTTAAAACTGATCAGAATTTTTCCACTGCAATTTAGCACAAAAAGTGTTTTGTTTTGTTCTTTTTTTGACCGTAATTGACTTAGTTTTAGTAGATGTGTCTACTGTCCGCAGACCAATTAAATTTCTTAGTAGTAAACTTAAGTATAATAATAGAGGCATAAGTGTATCACTGCTACCTCAGATGAAGGGCCCCCTAGCTGAGCAGCCGGTTTCTAAACGTGCACAAAGCTGAGCAAAGCTGAACAAACATCTGATTTTTCCCTTGAGAATTCCCATCTTCCTGCTATTTTTTGCTCAGGAAAATCCATGAACATGATGGAGCTTTTCCATTTAGTCTCATGCAAATACCTAACTATTGTGCCTTCAAATATATGCCAAGTTTTTGGACTCACAGAATCCTTCAGAAATGAACCTCGCTAAAATCACCCAACTTGTGATTTCAGCTGTAAACTTAATGAAAGCAATCTTGTTTTCCTTATTTTATTCTGTTTTACTATGGACATGAAGTTTTTTTTAAGTGAATAAATTTTCTACTATTTTGCATAAGCAGAAAAAGACTAGTATGCTTCAAGGAAATGTTGATAAAGCCAGAGAGACTGGTGTGAGTAGGATATGAGACACATTTCCACCTTTCAAAAGACCTTTACATTAATTGGCAAAATGAAACTATAAATGAGGTGAAAAGGGGAAATTTTCATGATGCCTTTTGCTCTCTTGTTGTCAGAAGAGCAGCAAGAGAGGGATGGTCTCACAGGGGAAGGAAATCCAGGAGCTAAGGGTGAACACAGCACAGGCAGGGATCTCCCTGGCAGGGAGCTCCTGAAGAAGGAGAGCAGTAGCCAGAGTCCAGTGAGAATCCATTGAATGGCTGACAAATTCACAGTCTAGCTAGGTCTCAAGTCTAGCTAGATGTAAGGTCAGGGCCAGACACAAGGTCAGGGCACAAGTCAGTATGCTTGTGCCCAGCTTGTCGGGGCACCTACTGCGTAGCTTAGGCAAGGATCAGTGTAGCTCCCAAGCTGAGGGATGAAGGCTGTGTAGCTGGAAATACCACGTGAGGACTGACACAGCCCTTTTCATCCAGCTTCTACACAGCAGGCCCAAATAAAAAGCCTGTGCCATGGCAGAGCTGGATTTTCACACAGGCAGCCAAACCACTGAATAGCAAGAGTTTGCAGCATCTATCAGCACACTCAGGTTTCTGATTGTCATTTTCCAGTTAGATGCACATCTTTCTTTCCCTAGGTCTTTACAATGAGAGACATCTAACCTTCTGTGCCAGTGTGATTTATTGTTTTTACTGAGAGCAAGAGTGATCTTTTCTGTCCAGCAGGGATAGTGGAAGCTCCTGTTGTCCTGACTGGCAGGCAAACCCACACAGGTGATGGGCTGACTCACAGAACAACAAATTGCTAGAATTACGCCTCTTGTTTTATAGCAATGTGAGCTCTCATTTTCAATTCCCTAAAAAAGTTACTTATTTTCAAGAAACTCATAGAAATTTTATATATTGGATTTGTCCATGGCTGAAATAAGTTGAGATAGACGGCTAGGTGAATCCTTGTCTGCTTAAGGAATCAGGACATCTGCCTCCTAAGTGTACCTTAGATATCTCTTTTAGTGGGTTGAATTTTTCTGAAAAGATTTAGAAATTGCAATAGGGAAGAAAGGGTGGCTCAGCTTCTGCCTCTTAATACAAGCTTCTGTCAGCAAGGAAACTGCTTGGGGTCTATGCACTTTAGCAAATTCCCTTCTTTAAAGGAGGAATAATTACTAGGTCCTGTGAGGAACAGTGAAAGAAAGAGGTGCTGACCATCATTTGATTACTCAGTCTGTAAAGATGCAAGGTTTTGTGAGCACTTTGACAGCTTCACACCAAATCCCAGCATATTAGCAGCTACTAGGCTCCTGTGCCTTCCTCAATATATCTGCTAGCTCAAATCACCACTCTGGCTTTGCAAGACTGCATCAGGTGAGCATTTTTCTTTCTGTATATCTGAACCTGTTTCTCCAAATCTGAGAGACAAAAGGAGTCACCTAAATTTCTGTATTACCTTGATCAGTAGAAGACCTTAAGTGCCGACTCACAAACATGTGAGTGCTACAGAGATAAAAAAGTATAGCTTGTGAAGGCCTTCTTCCACCATCACTCCTGAAAGTAACTGGCAAACACCTCTTGAGCTGCTGAGCATTACTCTGAGAAGTCAATGCTCATTTGGGATTATATATACTATTCCCTGGGATTCTTTCCCCCTCTCCAAGCTCCTTTCTCTGGATATTCTTTCTTGTGCTGGGTATCCTTTCTTGTGCTCCCACTTAATAATAAATATGTCTGTTCTTGGAAGGTCTAGGCAGATTTTTTTCCAATTTAATTTCTCAACTTGCTTATTGAAGAACTGTTTTCTTCCCACTCTCTTCCTTACGGCCTGAGAAGGAAATTTTCTAGTGTGACATCAAACGTAAAGCAAGTAGTAATTTCATTTTTTTGTATTTTGTTGTGACTTACAGTAGGTTTAATCTCTGTTTAGTAGAGCACATACAATACAAATATACAAAGCAATAAATAAAAGGAGAAAATTTTCCAATTAAGCTGCTGCCCTCTCTTTTTACAGGCAGCTAAAAATGACCAAGTTATATTAGGAATAACCTGAATTATGCATAAGTCTAATTTTATAATTCTATTAATTTTATTACTGAATAAGAGTGACATTTTTTCCTCAGCTTGGAAAGGTTTTTCATAACTACATGCTCTGACTCTTTGGTAACTATTAATAACTTGAAGAACAAGGTTGTAATGAGGATATAACAGTGTCTTTTCAGTGGAAATGTCATTTAAGTGACCTCCTAAGCAGCATATTAAAATTACTAGTCTGGTATCTTGGTGGGAGCTGGAACTTAAATCCTATACATGCGTTCAAAAGTTTAGAGAGTGACTACTACAGCCTTTCACTCTTCTCATGAAACCCAGTTCATATGTAGGAAAAAGACCATGGGGAAACAGTTCAAGTATTCTGGCTGCTCCATGTTAAATAAGTCCTTTTGAGGCAAATTTTTGGGGAACTACTTTGCTTTCAAAGCCTTATGCCTTCTGCCTACTCTCAACAACTTTCATTTTCTTTCACTAACATTATCTGTTGTGTGGCAGGCAGAAACCCATTCATCTTTGCTAGTGCTTCACAAGAAGCCTACTGATGCAGGCACACCATGGTTCAGGCCTGCCCATTTCCAGCAGTAGATGAGGTCTGGTCCCAGTTTTGATACTATCTATAGATGACAGATGGCATTGGTCACAGGGGGTTGAGATTTCAGAGAATCAGAAATCATAATACGGACTGTCCATGGCCTGAAACAGATGTGCAAAAAAGAAAATTTCTAATATTTTCTGCTCCTCTTTGCATATTCAGTATTTAATGCTGAAGATCATATCTGTGTGTTAGCATGGTTCAGGTTATTAACAACTGTTCTGTGGTATTGTTATGTTTTTGCTCTGTTTCTATACATTCTGCTCCAAGTGTACTTCACAGATAATGACAAGAAGTGAGGAAAAATAGTAAAACCACTGAAACTGTTATGACCCAAGCTAAATGAAAATTGTACTAAGATTTCCTTGAAATACTAGATGAAACTAGAGGAAAGCAGTGAATGGTTGCTTACAGAAGATGCATAGGAGTTAACTGCTTACTGTCTTTTCTAGTGCAGAATGCAGGGTAATGATAAGAAAGTATTTGCTAGCAGCTCTAATACAAATGAAGCAGATGGTTCTCTACTTAGCTTGCAGTTGGGTATGGACATCCATTCTATAGGAAGTCAAGGATGCTGGAAATGCATGTGGTTTTAAGAAGGATATTGGGTTATTCAGGGAAGACAAATTTTTAGAGGGCTATTAAGTAGTCATTGACTGTAGTTTAGGATTTGCCTGGCCTATAAATTCTTGGAAGCTGGGGAAGTACTGAAGGCAGTAACCTATAGGGCCTGAGCTATTCTTCTGTTCTTACACAGTTGCCTGCTTTTTGCTACTGCGCAGAGCAGGACACAGAGATAGTGGAATTCTTCAGTTTGTTCCAGCACAGCCTTTCTGGACAAAGGTGCATGAGATGTACAGAATAGAAAATACAGGGATTATTTGAGATGCCTGTAACCAGTGTGGTCAAAAGGCACACTTAAATTGACAATGAAGAAAATGAGGGGGATGAAAAACAGACTGAAAATATGTCAGAAAAAAAAAAAAGAGGCAAGCCAAGTGGCATAAAGTATGATGGCATTTGAATAGACCTTGTATAGCCAAGCACCAAGGAGGCTTGGTGGATGAGCAGCGAATATTCAGGAATTGGGAGCTACTGCAGCCACTGCCACACCAAAGTGGGTGCAAACAGACAGCAGGGATACTGGAAGACTTGTTCAGGAGGGGTTCACATGGAGTTTCTCATGGATTAATAATAGAAACTCGACAAGAAAGGATTTAATCTTGTCTAGATGAGGTGGATGAGGAATCACCACCGTAGAGCATTCTTGGCTAATTTTGATTCTAGCACTCAAGGCTGGGACTTGAATCACATCTCATTGAAGAAACACGGCTTTGAGTCTGCATGTATAGGGTTCTGTCCCTTCAAAACAGGCATCTAGCAGTGCTTTAGGGGGACACATGTCCTCGAAGATCTAGAAAAATGACTATTGCCCTTAGTCTTTTGTCAGGTCTCCTGGGCCCATGTGAGTGACTTAAAGACACCTAAAGAAGTGTCTGAGGATTGGCATTTTATGGTATAGTATTGCCATTCTGCACTGTACACTGCATAGTATATTTAGGTAACGGTGTCCCAGCAGGTAGCATACTGAAGCATGGCTTTTTGATAGAACAGTGTACTTAGTACCCAAAGTTCTAAAATATACCTAGGCCTCCCAGTTTTGGAACTCTACTGAGAGGCTGACTTGCTGTGCAACAGAGACCTCTACAGTTCAATGTGGCTGGGGAAGTGCGATAATAGCAGAAGGGCAGCAACAATCAGAAGCAACAGTTTAAACCCTCTAGAAGTACACAGAAAACTCAAGCCCTGTAGGTGACCCATGTACTGTGAGGTTCATAAAACCTTCTTTGGATAACTGATCTCATAAAATTTATTGCCAGGATTTTCCCCAATATACAGAGGGAGAGGGGAGTCACTTGGGTTCTTCCAGCCTGTTATAATAAAACCTAGAGCAATATAAGCGGATAAGAGTGAGAACAAAACTGCTGATACCAGCATTTACAAAGGTTGGGGAGGGTTAAGAGCACTGTCTACCATAGTAAAATGGTCTTGAATTCAGATCTGCTGCTTGGACTCATGGATGTGTGACAGCAGAGTCTCTTTCAATATAAGCAGAGTCATGTAGAAAGAAAGATAAGTGGAAGTGCCAGCACCAGAGTACAGGCTGGCAGGACACAGCAAGTTGTACAGGATAATGTGTTCCTAAATCTGGACAGAAGTAGTAGGACTGGAGATCCCCACGTGAGATACAGCAACAAAAGGCACTTCAGAGTGTTGCCTGGTGACATAGTGTGGAAAGAGCTTACCACCTAGCCAGTGAAGCTCTGAGACATTCTGCCTGGGAAATAAGGCAGAAGTATAAAATTAGGTACCATTGTGTCACCTGCAGCTCATGGTGTCTCCCAGAGGAGGACTGTCTGCTTCCCATGCCTGGCACTGGAAGCTAGGAGGGGGGGAAAGGGTTTCCTATGAATGACCTATTATCCTGATTCTTAATGTGAGGATCATGGCTCAGGACAAAGACAGTTTTCAGGGACAATATTTTCTCCAACTTGTATTTTGATCTGTCAGTTTAATTGTTTTTTTTCACTATAAAGATTACCTTGGCATCTGCCTGAAATAAACTCAGACATGTTTAGCAGATTCCGAAGGTATTTCAGGATTGCTTTGAAGAGTAATTTAGACCAATTTTTGTCTAGCTTTTCTGAAGTCATGACACAGAACCCTGTCTCTGATTATTAAAAGAATTATACTGGCTGCTAATACTTCATTAAAATCTCTGATTTACAAAAAGAAGTTTTATTTAAAATACTCTTGACAAGGTTGGGAGGGTTGGTTAAATCCCAAACAAAGATTAAAGCCACATATGTTCAAATTTTTTTAAATAACAAATGGTTGTAGATAATTTAAATAACAGATGGGCACTTTAAATAGACAGACTATTTAAATAAATTACTTCTAAAAGTTCAAATAATTATTTACTTCAGTTATCTATTGAATGTGTAAACTCTGAAGATTCTGTTGCAAGTACAGATTTATTATTTTGGAAGAGATATCCAAACTGATAGGAAGAGTGATTTCTTTTGTTCTTCTGATTTCACTATCTTGCTCCTAGCCAAAGATGCTAGTTAAGTTAGGGCACTGGACCAGGAATGGCAAGAACTTCAAAGAAATCCCTGAATTCCTTGGACAGACTGTCTTCTCATCTCACAGGTTTACAAAAGTACTAATCTAGAAAAGATATACTTGACAGATACTGGGCTTTAGCTGCCAGTAATGGAAGTGGGATGTTCAAGGGACTTAGGCCTTTAAATGCAGCTTATGAAAATAGTAAAAGCTCATATTTTTACAATTACCTTTTTTCTTCTCTGTATCTGGAAGACAAGATACTCCTTGAAAGGATTTTTAGGGAAGAATGTGCCCCTGGTTTATTTATGTCCTTTCCACGGCCAAAGAAATTGATGAGAAAGGAGAGTTGGGATGATACTTGAGCGCCTTACCCTAAACATGCAGAGATTGCTCTTGTATCTCCAGTGTTGCATGGGAGAGCTTTAGGTCTGTCTGCTCTCCCAGTGCTTATCTGTCTTCTACCTTCCCGGCTGCTCAGCCACAGATCTGTGCCCATTGCACTTGTGATACCTTCCTGAACAAATGGTCTGTAAGCTTTTGCCTGGCAGTACAATCTGCTTTTTCTTCCTTGGCAGATGGGGAACCTGAAAGAGATAGGGATTACATCATCACCCCTGTCTTCCCTTCGCGACCATCCGAAGGGGTGACTCACAGTTGCAAGATAGGAGCACTTTGTTCTGAATGCTCCAGAGGAGAGAGCTGGTAATAATTAATGCCTGTCCTTTCATGACAGAAAACTAGGAACATTTTGGAGAGGAGGCTAGGCGGCCAGGCTGTTTTCCTCCTTGGGGGTGCAGGGGTATGTCTCAGGCTGCCAAAGAGCTGAGTCAGCAGAGTTCAGGTGTTGCAAGTGCCAGACTGGTAGAGCAAGGAGACGGTCATCCTGCCTGACTGTGCAGACTGCCCAGGCACGGGGGGAGCTGAGCGTTCTCAGAGGCTGTAGGGCGGTGTCCTGACACGAGCAGCACCATCAGCACTCAGGAGCAGGCAGGAGGAGCCCTGAGGGGGCCAAGCAGCATCAGACACGCCCAGTGGTGCCCTTCAGACCCTCACACAGACAGTGACATGTGTTTAATGACAGGATTCAAATGTCAGTGTAGAGGCTTTAAGTTCCAATTGCAGAATCACAGAATCTACTAGATTGGAAAAGACTTTTGAGATCATAAAGTCCAACCAATGAAGATGTCAATATTAGTAGTGTGAGGCTGACTGGCTTCTGAGTTGTATTTTGTGCCTGCTGTTGTGCTATCTAGAAGCTGGGTGAGCTGAGTTTTCCCTGTAATCACACACATCCAGGTGATGAGGCTTAACAAATTCTTGATGAGCTTGACATTTCTGAGACAGCAAAAGTGTAAACATAGTAGGCCCATGTAGTGCAGAAATGAGGGTTTAGGAAGCACCAGATTGTGTGTTTCTTCCCTGGTGCCAGAGGGAATACATCAGATCTTTCACTTTGAGTTGACAGAACTACAGAATGGGTCAGGTAGGAAGGGACCAGTGGATCATCTGGTCCAACCTCCCAGTGTAAGCAGGGTCAGTCTAGGGCACAGGGCACGGGGTTTTGTCCAGACAGTCCTTGAATACCTCCAGCGAGGGAGACTCCACAACCTCTCTGGGCAACCAGTGAGTGACCACTTGCACAGTAAAGAAGTTCTTCCTTATTCTGTCTTCCTCCTATTTGGGTAGAACTTTCTGTACCTCAGTTTCTACTCCTTGTCCTCTTGGCCTAACCCTTCCTAGAGCTCACTGAAGTAGTTGGAGAAGGTCCCATTGATTGTAGCAGGTCTTGTTTTCTTTCTCAGTTATATTCCCGGAAAAATATAAGATCTTTGGATTTCTGCTCAAGATCTTTAGCTTTCTGATTTCTGTTTTCCAGTGGGAGAAAGCAAGTGGTCTGGCAAGGTCAGATAAACCTGGAATGATCTGAGGTGCAGTCCATACCTTAAGAACAGCTGTGGGAAATTACTTTCTCTCCTACTTCACTTGTTTTTCTTTTAGTTTGAGAAAGCTGTTGGTGTAGAGTTGTAGCCCTCAAACCTTTCATTGTAGAACATGGAAAGCTCTAATAGAAAACAGCAAAGGAAATCTGCAATAATATGTTCCCATGGTAGATCTGTCAAAGTAATCACTCATATCTATTTGAATAATGCAAATGGCAAAAGCAAATCTTTAAGTAAGGAAATCCAACAGTTAAAAATGTAATGTGAACAGATCAATACCATGTTTTCTGTCTTCTATTCAGTGACCTACCATAGTGTCTTCAATACAGATGACTCTCAAGAGCTATCAATAAATTTAAGAGTTAAATTTTGCATGACGTGGAAGGAACATTTCCCCTTATGTTTCAGTGTTTTAACAGCAGGATAGCTTTTCTGCTGAGGTCAAATGCCCATGACTCCATAGCCAGCCCGCCAGCCAGCTGGCTTTTCTCTTAATGACAGTGTGATTTCCTCTCCCTCAAATGGTGGTTACACTGTATGTCAGATTCACTGCTGGAAGCTCCAGGCAGTAAGGTGCAGTGTAGCCTGGGGAAATGGGAAAGCTGTCATTCTCCCAGGGCTGTCCGCTCATCTCAAGCCACTTCTTGTCACAGAGCATAAATTTGTTGCTTAGAAGGAAGGAAGAGGGTCAGAGTATAGTGTGGATATCTCCTAAAGGAACAAAAAAACCCCCAAAAAACCAAACCCAAATAGCAAGTAGAATGTTGTTCCTACAAGTGTTGTTCCTGTTTGCATTATATGTCTGAGAACTGGAAATAACCACCTGTAGATAGAGTATGATTTGTGCCACAAGCCTCAAGCTGAGAGAGAATTGACAATTTGGGGAGAAAATTCTTTGTGTTTGCTGGTTCTGTTCCTTTTGTTAACAGCTGTAGGAAAAAAATATACCTATGATGTCACAGGAGATATTTCAAATGCCTTTGGGGTTTAATCCATGGTTGGTGAAGGTATAAGATTCTGAAAGAAAAGAGTTTTTCCAAAGAAATCAGAACAGCGCTTTGCAAAATTTGGTATGCCATTTAATATCCTAGAATGTTCATGAGATATTCTCCATTGGAAATAAAGTACATATATTTTTGTATCATGCCACTGTTTTTGTAATGGTAGCTCAACAATGGCAAGTCTGAAAAGACTTCAGTCTTTGAATGAAGATAAAAGACTGTCCTCTGCTTTTTTGGATGTCAAGACAAAATTGCAGAGATTTCCATAAAAAGAGAAAGAGGTGCTTCTTCTTTGTAAGCACATTCCCTCTATCATCTGGATTACTTTGCAAGCAACATGTTCAAGATCTAGTCTTGATGCTTTGGAATGTTGGTCATATTCACATTTCTTTTGCCAAAGTGCCTGGCTCAGGCACCTTGTATTCATCCCAGCATTCCAGCAAGGAAGATCAAGGCTAGGCAGAGATATTGGTGATTATTTGAGTGGAGATTAAGCAACTACAGCTTTTCATACTGCTGCTGCAGTCCTCTATGAAAGAGCTGACCTCTCTAGCCAAGAAATTGGATTTCATACTGAAATCCCAGCCTATTTTCCATGCTAGGAAATCACGTGAATAAACTGTATTAATGTGATTGGTGCCTTTACCACATACAACATACAGAGTTACTGTTTAGGGAAGGCACATATCTTTTTTGGGAATGTGATCTGAAATACAAGAGGTTATATCAGGCTTTCACCTGTAATTAATCCTAGTAGGTTCTCCTGAGTAAACAAACTAATTTCCTACTGACATATTCCCTCATAGGACTAACTGTAGTGTTTATGGCTTCTCAGAGCAGGGTTTCCCACTCTTTTTCTGTCTCATTGATTACCTTGTCTTCCATTATTTTTGAGACAATAGTCAGCACAGCTTATTTTTAAAGGACAGCTGCAAACTTATTTTTAAATAGTGCTGCAAACTGGCACTATTGTTTCCCTGGTGATATATATAAATGATAGAGCTTTTAATAAATCTAGTTCTGTAGTACATCCCATCTTTTGTTCTCATTGCCCTCTGATGGACTGATTGCTGCATTGGGTGATGCTTGGTTAAGCCACTGGTCTGAGAATAGTAAGCACCAAAAACTGATGTCAACCAAACTTGATACTTAAACTCCCAGACCAGCAGCCTGACCAGAGGACCATGTCACTTGCATTCAGCAGCTATCACGGGGGACTTGTTGGGTCCTATACCTTTAAAAGAAGTGATTCCAGGCTTAGAGACTGGATTGTGATTTTTACCCCCCTGCTTTCAGATCAAATAAAACCTGTGAACAGTGCTTTGCTGTCACAGCAAGAAAAACAATGTGCTTTCATGGTCTCTTAAAATATCTCAGGAAATGCCAGCTTCCAGCTGCCCTGAAGGTATCTGCATGAATATGAAATTGGAAGTGTATGCTCTATTAATGCTCTAGATCCTCCTAATTTGTGGTGGTCTTCCCTGTCCCAGGAGACCCCACAGTGTACAAAAAAGTCCTGTTTTCCAACCTGCCTTGCTGAAAAAGTAGTCTGCAGTTGTCGGCTTGTGTTCTCAAGGCAGTTTATTAATTTCTTATCAAAAGTAGATTTCTCTGCCCTGCC
>VXBU01008698.1:34437-67826 GCA_013400315.1 Bombycilla garrulus | reverse complement strand
AGCTTTTGTGACCTGAAATTCTTCATACAAAGTTGATAACTTGTTCCATGGTTTAAAATCAAAGCCACAGGCATTCTCAGTATCAATCCAAGGTCTCCGACATCTCTGGCAAGGCTGAAAAGCCTCCTGCCTTTCAGGTCAGGGTTCGGATCATTCAGAGGTGTCATAGGAAGCCCCTGGGTTCCAACACTAATTCTTATCTCATCCTGAAATAAGTTGCATCATTTAACTACAGAACTAGAAATATCAAGTTTCAACCTGCTAGCAAGAAGAAATGTTTTTATGTCCTTTGTCCAGGTATAATCTAACTTTTCCTGTAATAATTATGATTAAACATAAAATATAGTATCTTGTAGGCTTATTCACCATTTTTTACTATTACAAGATAAAATGCACTAGAAGAACCAAAAGAGAGCAGGAAATGTCTTTACCTTGGCTTTGAAGCTTGTTTACCACTTCAGCCTGTTGTATGAATGTGAATAATCCCTATGTCCTGCATAGAACTCCATGCCTCTAGATCTAAGTACAATTTGCAAAAAATGGGACATCTTTATTGCTGTGTCACTGTGGCAAAATAGCAGCACAGAATAAGTGAATCATGTGAGGTCACCAGCAGGACAGAACTGCCCTGCAGCCTCCTGGAGCCCAGGCTAATCCCCTGTACAGTCAGACAAAAGCACAGAAACAGTGCTGGAGTCTTGTGGTGGACAAAGTTTCCCATGTGCCTGACTCAAGATGCTTCCTGTGATGCAGGAACCTTATCAGCTATTGCCTCCTTCAATAGTAAGAGGATGTGATTAGTTTTAATAAAGCAATAGTAAATCCTCTGGTGTCTGTGGCTGCATTTGGAAAACCTGGAATAGCAGGGCTGCCTTTGTTCTGTACCTGTCTATATTTTTTTATCAAAAGCCAATAATGGAAAGGATGTGAGCATGTTTGGGTTATTCTGACTTCTCTGTTCTACTACATAAGATGGAGGTAGAAGGTAAGGATCAGATATTTGGTGGGGAAAAGTCAGTGGATTGACATGAAAGCTTTTATCAATATATGCCTCTTGGGAGCTAAAAATTTTTTCTAGAGACACAAATTTCACCTTAAATTTCAAGTGTAACAAGCCAGAGAGATGTCTGTGTTACAAGATAGTTATAAAACATGTAAAATTTCCTGATGCTATGATTGACTCATTGTAGATTAGATGGGGGTGGAAGAATCAGCTCCATTTTGGAAAAGCTTGGGAGGATTCTGAATTTGGATTTGTGCATCAAATGAGGATTTTGTAAGCATTTTTAAAACAAACAAGCTTTTTGTTTGTTTTTATGTGTTTTTAGTTATATGGGGAACTCATTTTTGATTTTGCCTTCCCTCCCTCTTCTCTTCCACCCCCGAAGTTACCAGGGAGTTGATCTGAACTTCATTCCATCAAAAATGAGAATCTCTGTAAATTTTGGGAATGTTTACAAGTATTATATGACGCCTACCCAACCTTCTCCTATTAATTTAGATTATTTCTTGTCACAATCATGCTCAGTATCTGGACTTTAATAATTGGATACAATCCAAAGGAAGACAGAGATGTCAGTTTTTAAAATGTACCCTAAAATATCTTTTGCACTGAAAGGCATCAAAGACATCTGTAAAAACCTGCTATGGGTCAATAACTGGCAATCTGTATTGTAAACTACTAAAGAAAAAAATAATGCTGTTTCATATTCTATTGCACTCTATTTTGAATAACAAAAGCATTTTAATCTTTGAAGACTGTGTACGGACTGATGGTAGTGTGAAGATGGACCTGGAGTTATTCAAAATCAGGGAGCAATTACTGAGGGACCGACAGCCTCCAGTATCTTCCCAAGCTTGTTTATATGTGTGAACACTTATTTATGGGTTCAGAAACAAACTACCACCTCTTGCTTGACTGTTATTTTCTTTGAACTTTCCAGGAGCATACTGTTCCTACATTATCAGTTAAATGAAAATTTCACTCCCTATGCTAGTAAACATTTCAGTGCAAATGTTTTCATCCTCCGAGAGCTTACTACCAAGCTGTTATTTAGTTTATATTTGAGAGAAAAATGAAGTGACATTTTGTTTCTGGATTTTAAAAATAAATCTAGATTTTTTCTTTTAAAAAACAAAAATACTGTACCATTTTTTAAAAACTTTCCAACACTGTGTACACCTCCTTTTCTCAACAGACTTGTTTCAGAGAAGAATGATTTAGGTATGCAGTTATTCATTATATTCAATGGAATTGAAATTCTACTCTCCCTCAGTTGGCTGTCTGTTTAGCTGCTGCCCTCCCAAAAGAAAAGGGACTTAACAGAAGAAGATGGTTTGGGATCACTTGGGCTGGAATGTAACACACGGTGTCTATATTTGGCACAACAATGCTAGGCAACAGAAGACATCTTTCCAGTCTGCTATCATTACTTCAACCTACTCCCTACATCAGAAACAGCCTGATTAAACCCTTTTTTGTTTAAGCTCCAAACCATGATGATTTAATGGAGAAAAACAGAAACAAAGGTAGTTAAATAGAATTTAAATAGCTAATGTTTTCCATTTGGATGGCTTGTATTTTCAAATATATAGCTGCCTCAACTGTGTTATGCTGTATTCATTACATTTGGTATATTATACTTGATGATCCCTTGGTGGTTTTTGCTGGACTACTTGTTTACCAATCCCTCCTTTAGATGAAATATGAAACTCTAAATATATGGGAAGCTGACATCACATGTGATTCTTTTTATATCTGTGTCCCTATGTATTTACAGAACTGCTGGAAGTAATTAGCAGGAAGAATTGTCTAAAGAAGATTTTTTTTTTGTTCGTAGAACATGTAAACTCTCGTGGCATATTTTGTGGGGAGAGACCTCTGCTGTATAAACATCCAGTTAGAGATCTAAGAGACATTTGGTTGAGTGCTCCTCAGCACCCAGACATTTGTACTGTGTTTTTTCTATTGATGGCTTAGATCTTGATGAATTACTTCTTTACCAGGGTCCTGATGATGCCTCAATCAGGAGAACAGGATAAGGTACTTACCACTCTTTACATGGACAATTTAGTAAACTCCTGCAGCTGTCACTCTGCTGTGAAGTTATTGCACTGGATTCAATGAGTTGACAAATGTCACCTGGCTGAGAATAGGGTCTCATGCTTATAGATGTTCTTTGAGATTTATAGACAAAAAACATTGCAAAAGCATTAGCTATTTATAGAAGATGAGAAACAGTTTAGAATAACTGACTTTCTGGTGGGAGGGATTTTTGAATCTCTGCATTTCACATAGGTTTTTATAATGCCATGTTTTTCTTTATAACCACTTGGAAAAAAATTAATTTCACTAAATTAAAGCAACTTAAAGCAATTTCAAGAGAGTTTTATTTTGGATAAATTCAACTCAATACATGCAAAGTAATATGCTACAAGAAATGTTCTCTTACCTTGTTTTCCATTGACGCTAGGAAAAATTCTTACTCCTTTTAATGCAATGTGTTCCAAAAGCTCCTCTTAAAGAATCTCATTATTTGTTCCATGGTGGCAAAACAGCTGTGACAGTAAAGAAAACCAGTCATGGAAAGATCAATGGTATTTCATGCTCCTGTAGGTGCAGTGAAGGAAGCTGATCACCCTTTTTAAAGGTAAGTAAGGAAGTTTACCACAGCAGGAAGCCTTTCTTACTGGATATTTCTACTGCTTCACACCCTGTTAGTCATTTACTAGGTATGCCTTTATGTCAAACTCCTTCACTGAAACACAGATGAGGGATGAGAAAATGGAAGCAATCCAGTCAGTTCAAAGCCTACTTTGATTCTCTGATGCCAGTATCTGATGCTACATGACATTCTGAGGTGACCCGGTGAAGAGCTGCAGTGCTTATAAGCAGATGTTGGTCATGCTGTGCGCCTTCAGAAGCAGAGGCCTGCACCTGTGATGCTGACTGACATGAAGACGGACCTTGGCATTTCTATCTCCCCTATCTCTACACAGTTGTGGTTTATAAACGTTATTAATGAAGTATTTTGTGAACATAGTGTTCATTTACATAAGATAAAAATGTAGACAGAGGAAGAGAGATAAAAAGGCATATATTTATCCCTTCTTCCAATACTTTTTTCCTTAAGACAAAGAGGTGACTTGGTTTTCACAGCTAATCTTCTATGAAATCCTGTTACTGTACATTTAACTCATTTATTACACCCACTACCAAATGTTTGGAGACAGATTCTTCTCCTATTATCCCTTGAGGTTTCAGAAAGCATGAGAACTACCCTCATCAACATAAAAGCCTTGTGATTTGAAGGGTGAGCTTGGGTTTGCTCCATATCTTCACTGAGCTCTACCAAAGAGCCCCCTTTTCTTGCTAGAAATGATAGAGAAAATATCCACTTCCTGCTGAATTATCCTGCAAGACTAGTGCAGAGGATATGGCTCTTGCATCTTTCTGCTATTTATGCAGTTGTTAGAAACACTTAATTCCTTTCTGCAAGTAAACAGAGCTAAGACTTGTGGAGTTAGATTGATGAGGGAGAACCTATTTTTCTGACTGCCTGTCTGCTTTTCTGCCTGCTAGTAAACAATAGTCAATACAGGTAGCTACAGGAAGCCAGATGATGTTTTATCTCCACAGAAGAAAATTGAAAGCTCCAGCTGAGTAAAATGATGAGGAAATGGAAACAGAATTGCTGGGTGAGACAAATCCAGGTAAGTGATTCACATTTCCAAAATATTTTTACTTTTTGATAAATAAAATGGGAGTCAAAAATTCAGGTAGCATTGCCCATGGCATCTATTAAAAAAAAAAACAAACAAAAAACCAAAACAGGAATAAAGAGGTACTTTTCAAGATTAAATACAAACTATGGTTAAAGAAAATATTTTGGAAAAATCTGTTATAAAATACAAAGAATAGTGTGAGTCCAGCTCAAATTTGTATAGAAGGGTTTTGTGTCGCAGGAGATTTGCCCATAAATTCCACACAGACTTGCACTTAACCTTATATTTGCAGACCTGTCTTCTTATATTTGTTCCTTGTTCTTGGCAACTGAATTCACATCATGCTCATGTTAGCAGTCTTCTACAGCTTGCAAATAAGAGTTAATGCATTTTTCTTATGCTATAAAAGGATGTGATGTATTTAGGAAAAGCCCATGGATCAGTTTTTTTTCAGGCTGTCATTGCCTACTTCTGAACTCAAGTTAGGCTAGCCTCTGGGTATTGATGGTTTAACATCTATTTCTCTCTTTTGCTTTCACTCCATAGGAACATACACACATGCAGATGTGAAGGCTGAGACTATGTGTAGGTCTAAAGCTAGGGGAGAGAACTAAAGTAAGCCTACAGAATCCTTTCAGAGGTGGCTGTAACTATAGGTTTAGCTGGGGTGCTATGCTTAAAGATTGTGTTCTGGTGATAGCTAATAATTATTAGAAACACCAAAAGCATCTCTGTGGCATGGAGAGAGCTTTATGACAGGACGGGGTAGTACTAGGGCCTGTTTTTTGATTTAGGCTTGGACCTGATAAGAAGTGGGAGAGAAGAATTTGGGAAGAGCCCAAGGGGTTTTTTGTAATTTTCTGTGCAGTGAATGTTGAATTACTTGGGGCACACAGGTTATGACGCTGGTGTAAACAGACTCAAGCTGAGCAGAGGAGAACCTGGCTACGTTGGATGGTGGCGACTGGCCTGCTTGTATCCGAGCTTGTTGGATGGGCAGCGAGCACCTGTGTAGGCAGCGGATCAGTGTTAATGGAGACTACCTGGGTGGAAATTGGCAGTAAAGCAGAGCAGAATGTCAGGACATGATCTTTACTGCAGATCAATTTTTGTGGCCTAGGATATAGCTTAGGTTATGGAAGAGTGAGATAAAATGCCTGATGCTTGGTATTGGGAATGTTTTCTCCTCTCTCAGGAGACTGGCTGAGAGGCTGGGTGCTGTGCAGTTTAAGGGCAGTGACTTTACTGAAGCACAAGAAGTAGGCGTATGAAGAGTTGACTTTAAAATCTAGGTCTGAACTACCACCTTTCCTCCAGGAAGTCATATTCCTGCATCCCAGCCGCACTTCCAAAGTGCGAGAAATTAAATTATTTGTCTGATGAAATGACAGAAACAAAATTGAAGTTAAGGTCACAGCAAATCAAGGATGTAAGGGCAGATGGGATCAGGTGACATGAGCTGTTCCTAACTTTCCTCTTACTGATTAGACAGTAAGAGACACATGCTACTCCTTTCATCTCCTGATTGTCTTGGCTACTCCAGAAGGACTGAAAACACCTTAATGTTACTAGTGACAGAGACAGGACAATATGAGGGAGAAACAGCTCACTGGATTCATAAAGTAGGATTTTCCCTACCAGGTTGCAGTGAGCAAGACAGTGATGATGTTTGTCCCTATCCTTTTCCTCCTTTTTAAGCCTTTTCTATTCATCACTGAGTTGTGTAGCAGCAGACATTACTGGGCTTGAAAGCATCAAGTATTAGCAGAGGTGGTACTTAAATAAACTGTCTTTCTCACAAGTGGTCTGTCTGCCCAAGGTCTGCTTGGCGGCAAACTGGAAAGAGCAGAAGTCTTCAGGAATCTGCTGCTGCTCTTTTCAGAGCTGGCCTTACTCAAAGCTTTTGCTTGCTTTGTAAATCCTTCTCAGGTGTGGCATTCTGTTGACGGTGACAAGGCTGCTATCTTCTGCTGAAAGCCAAGGCTGCTTTTATGTTTTCAGCCTTTGAGCTGTTGGAAAGATTAGGTGGGCTCCCAAGAGGCCTGAAAAAAGGCCTTGTTTTCTGACACCAAACAGTGGCACTGTCACAGAAAACCAAGAAGACACCATCTCTAAAGTCTTTGCAAAATCTCATATTTTCTCCTGTTCTCTGACTGCATGTTGCTGCCCACATCCTTAGCTCTCAGTTGATGCAGAAACTTGGAATACAAGTGAGAAACCACAGTGCTGCTTGTGTGTGGGGTTTGGCTATGTGAAGCACAGGGATCAAAAGACCGTGAGAAGCTAAGTGCCGCAGACATGACAGGAGACATATGTCTTTAGATGTATCACAGAGATAAGTTTGTATGTATTCTTTCTGCCAGGGAGGAATGGGATCTATTCAGGGAGAAGGGAGGACTACAAGTGAGGCTGAATCCAAGCAAAATCATGTATATGGCTAACAAAACCACCGAAATGTTATCCTTGACCCTTTTTCTGGCTATGAAAATGTATTCAGTGGGACTACTAAACATGTGATCCATGAAATAACGAAGATTCCGTCAAGCCTGATGACTCATTTCAAGACCTGCTAGGGAAAGCTTCAGTCTTCCCAAAGCTCACAGCAGCTCCAATTTGGCACACAGAGAAAAAAACTTCTCATTGAGAGCTAAGTAGCATGTATAGCACTGCCAACATGTTACAGCCACACCAGATGTTTTGCAGGTTTGAAAAATTGACTAGCATTGCCTACAGTGTGCTTTGGAAAACTGCTTACTAGGTCAGAAAAGCATAAAATATTTATTGGACAGCAATGAAAGCAAATGTACAATGTTCATGTGGTGAGCAGCCAAATCTATAATGAAGTTTCTACTTACGTATTTTTTACTTCTCTCCAACAGAGAAAATGTAAAGACAACATGCTGCTAGTAATAGGTGATGAGTCAAGGGAGTAGATGAAAGGGAGAGCAGGGAATGAAGGAAAAAAATCTCTTTTCTTTCTTGTCAATGTCTTATTAACAATGTCAGTCTTGAATTCTGCTGAAGTTTGGTTCTTGTTCTCCGTTTTCTCTTAAGATCAAAGCTAGAGAATACACCTGAGGCATATTCACCAATAAATAAAAATGTAAGTGTTCAGAATCCTGATGAAGTGTTGGGAGATGGTAGAGGATCCCAGGCTAATTTTACTTGATGTGGCAGGCAGCAGAGTAGGGCAATGGGCAGATGGGATCTTATGTCCTTGCCATATGCCCTTGTTCCTGCAGCAGTGTAGCTGAGGAGTGCCTATTTATACAGGCTGTAAATGCCTTTATATGCCTGAAACTGAGGCCCATGGCATTTTTTCCTTCTGAAGCCCTGGCTAGTGCTCTATTTAAATTACAGCTGGTCTCCAGCCCAGCTGAAGCAGCAATTAAAAAGTAACCCCCAAACTGTCAGTCAATAAGAACCTGAAGTTTTCTTTAGGATATATTTTGTTTACTGCTAATGTTCTCATGTAAATAGGCCAGTTCAAATAAGACATTTCAGAGGTAATGTGTATGTGAAAATGCCATTTTTTCCCAAGAAATGCACTAGATTTCAAGAGAGAATTTTTGAAAGAGTGCCTGCAAATCCTGTTTGGAATTTTCCATCAAAACAAGAAGAAATGAGTAACCTCTGAGAAACCTTAATGTCCGTAATTACATAGTACAAAATCCAGCTGCCTCGACTGGTGTTGAGAAGGACACTGAAGTCATATTCTCTGTTTGGTTGATACATCTGTGCAAACAGGTAACTGTAGTAGAGAGATCAGGAAAACAGACTCAGATTTCCAATTCAATCGCTCCAAGAACTTCTAGTACTGTGTTCACAAAATGTGGTCAATAGGCACCTGGAGATGAATGAAGCAGTAAATTTGAAAGTGTTGATTCCTTGGTCAGTAACTACAGCTTCTTCTGAGATCCTGCTTTGGAGTTTATTGCTGGGTCACCACAATGAGAAAAGAGAGGCAGTTTGAAGACCCACCTATTCCTTAGTTTTTCCATAGCCTACACAGCCTGCTTTGCAAGGGCAAACTTTGAATGTATCAAGAAATCAATACAGTCTAAAACTCCAGGCTCAGTATTGATTGTGTATTTGAAATTCTCCTCCTGACTGGTCTGCTATTTTTGTTCATAATTGAGGTTGAAGTCACTCTCTTTGGCACTTGTGGACTCTGTCAGTTCATTCCCAGGTCCTCTCAACCACTTCTGCTCACTTTACAATTACTTTTAAAAGGAATTCTTTAACATTTTGGTGGAAGTAACAGGAATCCTTTCTCTGCCCCATATCTGTGAGGGGCGAACAATGTAGTCCTACAGTGGTTGTCTCAATACAGAATTTAGTTTTGTGAAGGTATTGGAGCAAATGGTTATGAATTCTTATAAGTAACATATACCTTTCACAAAGAGAACCTCAAGCTTATAAGCACTGTAATACACCTGCCTTCATTTTCATCTGGTGAGATTTAAAACATATTTTTTTTTATTTAAAATATTTTTAATTTAAAAACTTAAAATGTTTGCAAAAAGCAGTTTGCTTTTTGTAGGACTGTAGTAAAGGAGCTGAAAACTTCTGCTGTAGACAAGTTTTGCATTTCTCCTGCCATTTGTATTTTAAATGCAAGAAAACAAGTGTTAATGGACAATTAATTTATGTGGAACAATAACTGAGTAACTAATATCTCCATAAAATTTTCTCTTTTTTTCCCCTGGGTAATACATGTAAAATTTGAAGCAATACAAAATTTACATGGTCAGCTTGAAATTTCTGAGATTTCATTGTCCATCACAGTCTCTACTAAAGAAACTCTGACTTGGCAAATAAAGCCTGGTTTTCATGGTGTTTATAGCATTATCTGTATTTAAAGCATGCAACAAGCTAAAGTGGGTATGTTGCTCAGCTCTGTTGAACAATTTTCTTGTGTGAAACTGTACCTGGTCTACAACAGACTGCAGGGAATGACAGTTTGTGGTCCTCTTACGCAGAGAGACTCCACAGCTTAAGGAAAAACATATTTTAAAGATCAGGCTTCTGCCTTTTAAATAAATTCTTCTCATATATCTTCTTCTTTGGATTCAGCAAGCCAGTGAGAATAAGAATTAGAGCAGAATGACTAATCGTTTGGAGAAGACCACCTGATCTTATACTGAAGATTTTACCCTTCAGTATGTTGCATGGATATCACTTAGGGATATAGTGAGAATTTCTCTCATCATTAAAGACAGAGAAATGGAAAGTCTGGGTGCAAGTGCAAGGGTGAGAAAAGGAAGTGCAAGGGTGAGAATTCCAGTTTTCTGTCTTCTTTGGATCTGGTTGTATTGGGTGCATATATGATGTGTATATTAATTTGTTTCCTTGGTCTCAAAGACTCCAGGATCACCAACACCTGTTCATAATTCGGACAAAGGCTTTTGTGTTTAAGAACTAGTCTTAAACACAGAACTTCTGTAGCTTTCAACTGTGGTCTTGAAATCTGCGAATTAGTCCAGAACTCTATCCACTGCTCTCTGTAATATACATCTGAAGTCCTCCGTTAATAGAATAAATTTTATCCCCTTAGCCTTTCTTCATGTTTTAAAACTAGTACTGCAAGAATTGTTTCATTATAGACCCTCAGAGATGGTCTTACTTCAATAAGGTAAGTGCAAAATTATATATTCTCACTGGTCCTTTGGGGTATTTGCAAGTACTCTGGTGTGCCAGACATTCAGCATACAATGTTCAAGGGTCCCAGCTTACTTTTTTTTCTTATTTTCTTTTTTTTTTTGTTTCATCTCTGTGGCTTCCAGTGGCTCATGGAGTATAAACTGTCTGGTTTCTTAGGAAAGTCATGTCTGTTTGGTAAGGAACAGTTCCCAGCAGCTATCAGCCTTAACTCTCAAGGGGTTTGTGTGCTAACACATGTCCAGAAGGACACAACACTTTATCAGGCCTCATTTTCAGCTCTCTTTTTTCAGTCTTGGCAACACTGCTACTGATTATTATGTCTCTCTACTTTTGTATGTCTGAAGTCAATGGAGTAGAACTGTTCACAAGTACCATGTTACCACTTCCCAGAGCACAACCTAATCAGTTTTATTCTCTTTTCCTCAGCACCAGAAAATAAACCTTGCACTCTCTATTACTGGAGATTTGACTCAGAAAGCTCAGTGGGATTTCCACAGCTAACTTCTGCTTTGTTGCCCTGAAGGTACAATAGAAGCATGTGCAGATCAGCATCCTAGATTCTTTCCTCATCTGTGGCCACTGTGATTTGCCAGATAGGTTTTTCTGACTTGCTCTGTTTGCTGTGAGGAAGTAGGACAGAGGCCGTGTTGTGGCAATGCATCACTCAGTAGGGAAAAGAAGACAAGAGTTCTCCTGGCTGAAGTTTTGATCTTGGTTGCAGCAGGCTCGTGTCGCATCCCTCCTGCACAGGCACCTGACTTGTGCTCTCATGGTCAATAGACTCCTATTTGAGCAGGCAGGATAAAGCTGAGGGTCATTTAGCAGCTGAAGCCAGTTGGATGCTGGCTGACAGCTGACCAGTGATTTGTCCTCTCTGGACTGCAGATCCTTCCAGGAAAGTGTAAGACTGCTGCAAGGGCACGCTACCAGAATTTTGTGTAGCATGTGCCTCTGAATGCCAGCCTATTCTTTCTGGTGAGTGAGATCTGATCCTTGCCTTATAAGAAAAGAGAAATTAACGAGCCAAACCTTTGGGCTAGTAGCATGGTCATAGGCATGGACCTGGCTTGATAAACACATTTGTAGGCAAGTTGTTCCTTTCAACTCTTCTTGGCTATCCTCACTCAATGTATAAAATGCTGTCTCCCTTCTGAATATCTCAGGCCAAGCCCACAAACCACTCAAGGAGGTGTAACTGTCCAACACCATTTAGACAAAAACCATTACTGAGAGTAGCAAGAGCCATTTCTGTGTTTTAAAATTTGTGTTTGTTAAAATATTTTCGCTAAGGGAAATTTTTTCTGGGAACTGATTAACCAAGATTTCTGAAATTAAATTAATATGCTTTAATAGAGTTAATCATGCTCTAAAGGGTGGTCGATATTCTTAACATTGCACTGAAAGTAATGCAATATTAAAAATTTTGAAAGAATATATTTGACAGTTTTTCCCTGAGGCAAATAAAAAAAATTGCTTATTGAAGAGCAATTTTAATCTAGGAGATCTCTTATTTGTAGAATAATCAGTCTGTACTTGATTTAATAGAATCATAGCTGTGGCGAGAAGAACGGTATATGAAGTTCAAAATGGACCATCATAGTGTCATCAAAATTACACCTGAGTCGTGAATCTAAAAAGCAATTTGACAGAAAAATAACACATTTAATACCAACAGAAAAAGCCTACTTCTTTTAGCACTTAGCAAAATAGTGGTGATGAAAAAGACATAATACTGGTTCATAATTCCTTGACAAAACCAAGACAAGGTAATGTCAGTGCTGAACAACAGCACAAAAAGCATTTCTCAAACTTTTCAATTTGTGACAGTCTCAGGACCAAAAGAGTCAACAACTTCCATCAACCCCTATTGACACAACCTTGACCAATAAAAAGCAGTGTCCCTCATGGCTCTTTTGCTTTTTAATTACACAGAGTATAATCTGTCAGTCCTCTCTTTACAGTGACATTAATTTTCGGGTGGTCTGTAGTCCACCTTTGAATAGCACTATGTATGGATTTGTATGTGCTACTGAGCTCTATCTTTTCCATGACAATCCAGAGCTCATCAGAGGATGGTTACTAGACTAGATAAGCCATCACCAGTGGAGTTACAGGATGCCATTTTGTGATCCCTCTGCTAGAACAAGAAACAGATCAGAGAGTCCAGGCCTTTGCAGGTGGAAGAAGAGGGCTTTGTCCACAGGAACTATTGTCTCTGCTGCTGCCCCTGTGTGGGGCCTGCTGTCGGTGCCACCTGGCAGGCAAACCCTCACTCTGCTGCCTGTGTGCGACACTCCACGTGCCTGTGCTCTGTGGGACACCACAATGAGCTGTTGACAGGCTGAGACCGACAAGCTATGCCAAAATGAAAGACAGATATACAAAGCTACTGGGTATGAGGCTGGAGAAATGTATCAGGCCAAAAATAGGTCTCTGGCCACTGCAGAGTAACAGTGAGCTGGTTTCAAATATGGGTTGTGCATGCAAGCACATACACAGGTAAATTGTTGGAAGGAGATAGTAGATTACCATATTATCCATTTGTCATGTCTGTATCATTGTGTCCTCCAGAGAATAGGCAGGCTTAAAGGATGTGATAACATCAATCAGAGGAGGCATCAGCAGAATCCACATTTTTGTTCCGGTCCAGGTATGTGTCTGCCAGAATAATTTCTTGAGACTACGCTTAGTCTTGATGTCATTAGAGCAACAGGGCCATTAACGGAGAAGATGATTGTGATTTTTGCTAGAGGCATGGTTAACAGATCCTTTGACTCTCATTCTGTTGAAGGAGACTTGGTGATATCCCTTATAATGATTTGTGGTATCACAGCTGACCCAGCTAAAATATCCAGGGTCATAATAACACCTGAATAGCTTTTGAGATATTAACAGAAGGGATAAACTTTGCTGTAGGGGAGACATTTGATCTACAAACACACTACCATCCTCCTCTTCCTCCTGAGCTGGAAGAGAACTGTCTTTATTTTAGAACTGCGAAAATGGCTTCTCTTGTCTCCCTGCTCTCATTTCAGTCTCCTGACACTTTGAAATCCATGTGTGCAAACCACTTGCATATCCCCATCCTGTCTCATCAGCATGCAGTCCATTTGGTCATCTGGGATGTAGCTGACACCAATGTTTATTCAGACAGATTTTGTAAACAATGAGATAAAATGAAACAAAAGGTCTGTGTTTAAAACATTTATCCTTCTCTGTTGTGAAGTTCTTCCTTGTCTTTTAATTGTTTGATAGTAATTTCTTTGAGAGGAGAAAAGAGAGATACAGTTCAATGGAGACAGACATGCAGGCAAACAACAGTATTATTAAAAATCAGAGGTTTCTTGATAGTGAAGTGATGGTACTCAGAACTAATATCCTGGATTATATAAAATACATATGCAACAATCATCCACTATGCACAAGTCGATGTGAAGCAAACAGACATTTAAGAATATTGTTTGTGCCAATCTTGCTCAAGTGCACTAAGCTATCTTGTTCAGAAATGCTAATAGGAGCCATTGCAGTCTTCCACTCCCCTCTCTCTTATGTCTTTCACAAAAACTTGGATCTTGGTGGGCTGGCTTGGTGTTGGATGTGCCATGAAGGATGTGTCATGGTCCAATACATGACCATGGGTGTGTTGCAGCATATCAAACTACTCTTAAGTACTGCCTGAGAGTTGGGCTTCTGCCTCAGTTCTTGTATCATCTCCAGGACTTTGTGCTGTTGCTGTTGAGGCTACTCAGGATGCACAAAATTGGTTGCCCAAATGTAACACAGTTTCTGTGCTTTCTTTACTTCTGAATGGAGAATGAAAAAGTGCATCAGTAGAAGCAGCATTCTACTGAATTTTTCATGTTCTCCCTGATAACCTGTCCTCCACAGCCATACATTAGAGAGAATATTTTCAATATGCTTCCTAATTCAACATAAATATTTCAGCATCTGTGCAGAGAAAGGAGGGAGTTTTCACAGTAGATAATCTATCTTTTGGCTATACATACATACACAAATTGATCATATTGGACAAAATTTCATGATGGTCATTTCCAAACAAGAACTGTACAAAGCAGGTTTTACCAATTATGTGATTTTGAAATTAGTCAGATTTAAGAGGACAATGCAATCTAACTTGCTTGAGTACAGATGTCTAAGAATGAGAGCAAATACCTACACAAGAAAAGGAACATTTTTGAAATATCTTCTACTAAATAAAACGAGTAATTTTTTGTTTTCTTTGGTAGGACAGCAAAGAAATGCTCATTAGCATAAGAATACAACCGGGAGGTAGAGTAGACACTTAACTATGAAGAGGATGATTTGGGTCCTCTAGCCTGTTGATGTCCATAAAATTGTACTGATAATAGCAGTTGAAACCCTTATTCAATATCCTGCTTATGGTTCTCAGGTCCCCCACAAAGAAGGTTTAAATGTGTATCACTTCAAGTGGCACAGCTGAGCTATTTAATGCAATTCATATTAGCCAGGTCTTTAGGTTTAAGAGCAAAATTATTTTATTTTTAGCATTTTGTATGCAATCACTTACTGGAACATCCTCAGGGATGTTCCAGCATGTGATCTAGGTCTACTTGAGACAAGGTCTCAAGCAGAAAAATGGCTAGATCAGAACAACTGCGTCTCTGAGAGCGTATACTTTGACCAAAACAGAATTACAGAATATGCTCCATTGGAAGGGACCCACAAGGATCACCGAGTTCAGCTCCTGGCCCTGCACAGCACCATCCCCAAGAGTAACACCATGTGCCTGAGAATATGGTTCAAATGCTTCCTGATCTCTGTCAGGCTGGTGCTGTGACCACTTCCCTGGGGAGCCTGTTCCAGTGCCCAGCCACCCATTGGGGGAAGAACCTTTTCCTAATACTCAGCCTAAACTTCCCCTGACACAACTTCAGGCCATTCTCTCAGGTCCTGTCGCTGGTCACCACAGAGAAGAGATCAGTGCCTGCCCCTCCTCTTTGCTTCATAAAGAAGCTGTAGACTGCAGTGAGGTCTCCCTTCAGTCTCCTCTTCTTCAGGCTGAACAGACCCAGTGACCTCAGCTCCTCTTCACAGGGCTTCACTTTAAGGTCCTTCACCCTCCTTGTCACCCTCCTTTGGATGTTCTCTAATGGTTTAATGTCTCTCTAATACTGTGGAACCCAAAACTGCACACCAACATAACTGTTCTTCATGTGGAGAACACCTAGTTGCTGCTTCTCTCCAGGATTCCACTCACAGCAAGACAAGGCGAGCAGCTGGCTGTTGGTTGAACTTTATCAAAGCAAGAGTTGCTGTCTGCGTTCCTGCAGCTGAGTGGTACAGACCAGCTGTCTTCTAGTGAGGCTGAGAGGAAGATGTTCATGGGGAAATGCTTTCACGTGGAGATCTGTAGCATAAGGGAGTCAGCTGATGGAGAGATCAGACAGTTCAATAAAAGGGAAGTTATTCACATAATTACTAGTCCTGGGAAAATCTTAATCAGGAATCTCTGCCTTCCTTCTTGTTACTACCCACTGCTCCTTTCAAAAAACATGAGACAGAATAATAGCAAAATAGAAGTTCTTAGGGGATGATTCCACCTGATTCCAAGGAATCCTAGCAGTTCCCCTAAGCTGAGAGTACTGAGGGAAGTGAAAGAGCCCTTTCAGCGTGAAAGACAATCAGGGTAATGATGATGCTGAATCAGTGTCTCTTATAACTGCAGGTTATAAGAGACTGCAGGTGCTCTGCACTGTAGAGCTGTGTAGCAGGGCCACAGGAATCTCATACCTTTAGTGCTGGCCTTAAGAGACAAATTCCAATGGGCATACTTAGGAGTGTGGAGGAAAGTTGACTAAGTATACCTTGAACTGTCTTGAAATTCAGAGTAATTAAGATCACTGCTTAATCAAAGGTCTTTGAGTTCAAAATTAAGCCAGAATAATTTAAAGAACATGCAGGAGGGTTGAATCCATGGAGTGGTGTTATGGCTGACTGCATGACGATTCTCTCCACATTGCAGGATTAAGAAATCCCATGAAGAGTAAGAGCATAGAATTCTAGAATAATAGCATGGTTAGAGTTGCAAGAGACCCTAAAGATCACCTAGTTCCAATCCCCCCACCATGGGCGGAGACCCCTTCCACTAATCCAGGCTACTCAGAGACCCCATCCAACCCAGCCTTGAACACCTACAAGAATAGGGAGTCCCCAGCCTCCCTGGGCAATCTGTTCAATGTCTCACCACGCTTAGAGTCAAGAATTTATTCCCAAGATTTAATCTAAACCTAACATCTCTTAGTTTAAAGCCCTTCCACCCTGTCCTGTAACTATGTGCACTCTCAAGTCTTCCTGTAAAGCCTCTTCAGGTAGTCTGTGGGTCAGGAAGAATTTCATGGCTTCTCTTAAATCCATGTATGTCTGTGGTTGCAAGGCATCAATGGGGATGGGAGAAGGCAGCATTTTGATTTCTCTCTTTCTTAAAAGCGATGCTGATAACATGCTGGAAGGCTTCCTGCATCTTACCTGCAGCTTCCCGAAATCACTTCCCCCCCTTCACTGTCTTGCTGGAGCAAGTGACATTGCAAACAATTTTCTATGCCTCATCCAGCCTTCTGGACTTTCCATCCCAGCCCCTTATGCTACAAGAGAGGAAGGCTGGTCTGACACTAAACACCAAAGACTGTTGTACGCACCATGTCATTTATGTGGCACAGAAATTTGGATGGAAGGTACAGTGTACAAAATGATCTGACTGTTTTATGCCTCTGTGTTAGGGAGTGAACTTTTCTTAAAGAAGAGAAGAAAGCTGGGATTCCCTCCTCTTTATTTGACCATCCCAGATTAAGAATTCTCCAAAACTTCTGTAAATACAAGTATGTACCTGTACACCTCTAAACCCTGATTTAAAGTGAGTCTGCAGGATTTTCTCAAATCTGGCATGGTTTTCAGATTATCCTTGGGTTTGGCAGCAGGTCAGGTAGGTGTGTTTAGTGGACGTAGATGCCTGCAAGGCTGCAGCAAGGCTGTTACAAAAAACCAGTAGAATTCATGTGCAAGGAAGCTGAGTGTGCCAGCCCCAGTTAGGGTGCTGCATTTAACGTGAAGTCTGCACTGCCTTATGTGCATGGGATCCTCCCAGCAGTGTTCCCACGGAGGAACACGGATCTTTGCTGCTGTCAAAAGAAATAAGGATGTGGCTGAACTGTTTGCAGTTCTTTCTCCATGAACTCATCTGTGCTTAAATTATGGGGAAGAAATGAGCTGAGAAGCTTAATTTGTAGCTCAGATGTTGGATGGTGTACATCACAGAGCACAGGTCATGGTTGCTGCTCTATCTGGCATCTCAGCTCTGTATTGAGATGAACTGTGCTGAATTCAGAACAAAGGTGTCATTTCCGCTCTTGTGCAAAATGCATATTTTCCCTTTGAACACAAATGGCTGAAAGTGTGTGGGGAAGGATGCATCCTAGCACACCTTTCTTCTCAGTCTTCCCTCTCACTGCACAGTGGACTTTACACAGATTCCTTGCATCATTCCTTTAATCCTCCTTTTACCATCTGTTTCTGAGATGTAAAATTTCGTGGATCTCTTAGAAGACTCTGGTTCCATATTCCAGAAGATACCTGCTGTAAATTTAATTACCATATGACATAGCTTTTTCTTAACCATCCAGAATAAAATAAGATCTTGATCCTGAACAACTGTTGCCACCTTCATAATGCAGTTTTAAATCTATTTTAAAAAATGGCTAGAAAACAGATTTTTTTTCAAAGTCTGTTGTAATTTTATAATACTGTATACTCGACAAGTGTGATTGTGTTGCTATAGTGATCTTAAATTATGACCAGAAAGAATTTTTACTCAAGGCTTATTTGGAACTTGTCTGGCTTAAAGCCATCTTATCTGGTTCTCTGAGCCCTGGAAGAAACATTTGAATCTCCACAAACATTTTCTCTGAGCCTTTAGTTTTACAGTAATATTATTGGTGTAATTTTGAAATAATATTCTTTAAATGGGTTCTTGAAATACATTTGAGTTAATCAAAACTAAATTTTCTGAGAGGTACAGTACTAACAAAAAAGTGTAGCAATCAGGGAGTTCTTCATCCTCTTATTTACAAAGAAGGTGAGATGTTAGTCACATCTTCAGATAGTTCTGAAGTCAGAGCAGTCAATGCTTTAGCTGGACAATGGGAAGTGGCAATGAGTGCTGTTCTTTTTTAAAGAGCCTTGCTTTTTTACTGTATGATGTATGGGGACTGTCTGTATGCATGTGTGAGGACCCTCTGTCTCACGGGATAAGGGAGTGAAACTATGCTAGATCTGCTCTTATAAACTCCAGGCAACTGTGTCCTTAGCTTATCATACAACACTGAGATCCCTGACTCCCTTCATGACAGTGATAACTGGATTTTGCTATGAGTATTGAATTCTTGACTTTTCAGAAAATCCTGGTGTGAAATCTCAAATGCAGAGGCTGGCAGTTGCTTTGGTCTTGCCTGGCATGGTCTACATCAAGAATCTTCCCAGAGAATGCTGTGGGAAAATAGGGATGCTTAAAGGTGAGTTGTCTTGGCATGGACTGGGCAGTTCTCTAAATCTTGCTGTTCAGGAACTGCCTTTTTATATGGTATACAGACCATCAGAAAGAAATTTTAGACCTCAGGGCTGTTCCTGTGTGAGATGGAGGTCTCACTTATATTTTTACTGCTGTGCTTTATGATGTGTACACTGAAATAATCTTTTCTATTTAACAGTCTTTTCTAATTTCCTTCTTGAGCTGTAGGCTGTTTGCTTCCCAGGCCAGACCTGGCAATAACTCTGTCCAGTGTAGCTGCACTGCAGAGTGTATTAAGGTGTCAGAGCCTTAATTCTCTGCATAATGTTGTGCTTGTTACCATGTTGGAAATGTCAGTTTGACAATATGGGATTTATGAGGGATAAAATGCAGGCACTATTGACTCCCACCAGCTCTATGCAAATATATTTGGTCAAGCAAATCTTGAAAGGAATACCAAGTACATTGGCTTATTTACAGAAGTTGCATACCTGATAATGTCATTGATTTCAATTTGGTTTTGATCTTCATTTGTATGTCCTGTTGCATGTCTGTAGGACAAGCAGTAGGAATGGATTATGTACAGATACAGGACCACTTACTGGTGTATTTAACAGACTGTATATCCCTGAAGTCACTGGGATGGAAGGGAACTAGTTAAATATTGTATAACATATCAGAATACTATTAACTTTCTTAGGTGAATTTAGCTATGTTCCACTTTTCATCAGTTAATATTCATATAATAGAATTTATGATCCTTTAAAGGAATAAGTTAAGCAGAAACAACATGATTTTGTACTAATGCTGTTTCTTTAGTTAAGTTCCAACAGTGAAACTGATTGACTGTGAATGAAATTGGTCATTTATGGATAGATTGAAAAATCAATCAAGCAATCATTAATGGTTTTGGGAAGAAATAAAATTTGAGATGTGGGAAGTTAGACTTGGCTGGCTGCTAGATGCCCACAAAGACACTCTCTCACTCGTCCATTTCAAGAGGATAGAAGGGGAAAATAAAATTAAAAAAAAAATATATGTCAAGACAAAGAAGGAAGGATCACCTTGCAGTTATCCCTAAACCCACCATAAAAGGGAAAAAAATATTTAAAAGTAGAACTATAGAGTTCTCCTTGTTTTGCTGGTTTTTTTTATTAACTGGCACCTTCAATAATTTTAGGTCCTAGTGTCAGAATTGATATTGCCTTACATGCTTATGCTTAAGTAAATTGAAATACAACAATTTTAGCTGAAAATAGGAGCTGGGTTTTCCTTTTTTAAATGCAAGAAATTAGGCTTTTGGTGGATCTTTGAAACTTTACCAGTCACCCCCCAAAAAGTACCTTTATGTAAATTAATATATTACTTTATGTAATGTTTAAATTGGGTACCCAGACACTCCAGAAGGGTGTGTGCTATGGAGAGAAGCAACAGTGCTCATGCCTTGAACAATGAGGAAGTCAAGGCTCTGAGACACGCTACAAAGTGCATGCAGTGTAGATGTAACCAACAATGAGCAGACTGAAATGTTCAAGCTTAGAGGTCTTGTCATGGCTGAAATACGGATTATATTGCTACTGTTCCAGCACAGACTGCTTCAGGCCTAAAAATGGTGTAGCAAGGACTTCATAATTCAAGCTCAAATAAGAAGTATGTGGACCAAAAGACATGCATAAATTGACTTATCAAGGTCATCCTGGAAGTTGGTTTTAGAGCCAGGGATTGTAGCCAGTTCAACAGACTGAATTGCAGTGCTCCTGGCAAAATTCTTGAGCAGCTTGTTGGCTGAAGTCAAGGCAAGGACGCTATTCCCATGCAGCCTCCTTTATCAATATCACACATAAACTCATCCTGGTGAGATATCAAATGATGGAACTCTGCCAGCTATTGCCAGGGAACCTGCTGGTTTGAGAGGTGTCACCTGAATTTTGTTTACCTTGAAAAGCAAAGTTACTGCTTTTGTTACCTGTTCTTGCTAGCTGCTGATAGCCAGCAGGCGCACCTGCCAGCTCATTCTTGTGCTTGCTTTACTCTTAACTTCTTGGTGAAGGAAAGGGTCTGTGGATAGCAATAGCTCAATAATGGTTGTTGTTTGTTTGCCTTTCAAGCAAAGAATCTCATCAGAAGCTCACTCAGGCACTTCCAGACTGAAAGCCTGTACTTGTATAATACATATTTTACAAGTCAGGAAACAAGTGTGGGAGTTGAATAGGGGAATCAATGCCTTGACAAGAAAGTGTTTTCTTCCCAATGTATTTTCTTCCCCACTCAACTTCCATTTAAGTCTGTGCTTGGTAGAAGAAACTGCCTTGTGCCAGACAGGTCAAGCACTGTCCCTTCTTCGAGAGCACTGAGCAGCTGGGCTGGTCCTACTCACCATTTTAGTGTTTGACCACTACTTATTCTCATGTCAGTCTGAGGTGAAAGGAGGAGACAGAGGAGAAGTAGAAACATCCCTATCAAGAGAGAAACAGTTCCCATCTGAAACCCAGGGGGGACAAAGACTCAAAGGTTTTGATATTTCACTTTAAAGCACTGCCCTCACTTTCACATTTTGCTGAAAATACGAAGGAAGAAAGCTGCACAATGGACAAGACACAACAAATGATGAGTTATTAAATGTGGGGCTTGGCAGATCCTAGTGAAGTGTTGAGCAATTTTTTAATGTTCATATTAAGAGTCTTGGTAGTGCCTTTGCTCTAGTATCAAATGGCTTCTTTTAGTTTTTCCTCTTAATTAGCATTGTAAATTGTTCTTGGGTATTTATAATGTTTAATGAACCATCAGATTGAAAGGGTATACAAGGTCTGTAATGCTTGGGTAAGAAGGTGTAATTTATTCTTCTATAAGAGCATTCCACTTAATAATCTATTATTAAAAAACTTATATGAATAAAAAAAAGCTGATTTCTAAATGAGGACAGAAAATGAGGGATTTTTCACTGAAGGAGATGCAAACTACCCTTATATGCAGCTCTCATGGAGGGGCAATTTTTTTACTTTCAAAGTCATTGCCTTCCATCAGAGATTGGACAGTGAATACCAGTATCAGGTGCCTGTCCTGTGTCTGTCCCTCTGCCTAGAAGGCAATGGAATGTCTGTCTCTGGACATTTAAGTCTGAGGTAACCGCAAGACCAA
This sequence comes from Bombycilla garrulus, assembly GCA_013400315.1. Lineage (NCBI taxonomy): Eukaryota > Metazoa > Chordata > Aves > Passeriformes > Bombycillidae > Bombycilla > Bombycilla garrulus. The sequence continues at coordinate 45,757 of VXBU01008698.1, read as the reverse complement.
AACCCCACCAGCAGTGACAAAAACTTTAGATTTTTAAATGGGATGCAAAAAGTAGTTAGTTAGCAATTTCTCTTCTGAGACTGCTATTCCTGTCATACGCACACATACAACCGAGTAGATGCTGTCCCCTCCAGCCCAGGCTAGGCTGACACCACAGGGGAACTTGATGCTTGTGATGACTTCCACATGCTTGGACACTTCTGGGCACCAGTACAGGAACAGCCCTGTGTATCACGCTGAAGGTCCCTGTGGGCCTATTGCTCACTGGAGGCTCTTATTTTCACTGGGTCTTGCTTTCTAATGTCATGGGCCTTGATCTCTAGAAGCTTCTTTAGTGAAATCTTTTACTCCTAACTGGATTAAAAGTAATTGTCTGGCTCTGTCCTTGAAATACTTAAGTTCTGATGAGCAGGTATCCTTGTCTCTATTTTCTTGAGCCATAGTTCCAATTTTGTCCAACAGTGCAAAAAGAAAAAATTCTAATTTTAAACATGGCATGGTAAGATTCTCACTTAATCTCATTAATAGAGTAGCTGAGACTTTAAAGAAATGCAACAACAAAAAAAAAGAGACACATAATGAAGAGTTGAGAATTTAAAAGCCCATCTACCATTTGCAGAAAGCATTGGGATGTTTTCCAGCTAACTGGTCTACAGAAAAATATATTGTCTAGATAAATTTTCTTAGAGCAAGATTCTTGCTAAAAACACACATTCTCTTTAAAATTAATTAGTTTTTTTTAAACCCAGATAATAATCTTAACTTTTATTGTGATACCCAGCATTTAATTTCTCTGAATTGCTGAGTTTTACACCTCTGGGAGTAATGGATTATTTTGTTCTGGTGGGAAACACAGAAGTACTGAAAAATAATTATTTTCTGAGTGCCATCTACATTTTCCTTATCATAAACCCTACTATTACTTTTCTTCTATACTATACCCTTCTACTACTACTACTACTACGACTACTACTACTCCTACTACTACTACTACCCTTCTACTATACCCTTTTTCAGAGTATTCCACAGTATTTTCCTGTATCCCTTTCCCCATTCAGATTTATTTTAAAAGCAAAACAATTTGCTCAAAATCAGTATCTGGAATATTTCCTTTACAAAAAGAGTGTACTAATACAGTTATAATTTCAACCATAATTGTGATACAATTTCAAGTTTTACTTTAAAAAATACTCAGAAAAGGTATGTATCTCTAAGAGTGTACTTTGCAGTAAATTCTCTCTTTACAAATTCTTTGCCCAGATGTACTCTGTGCTCTCTGACCTTAGAAGGAATCCTGGAATTATCAACATTGCTGTAAATTGTGATGCACTATGGTTTACAGTCCAAGAACAGCATAGCATCGAAGGGACACAAGGACATCCAGCTGGTGAGGTAAGGAGAGGGGTTGTAACACCATGAATCATCTATAAATTTGCAGCACCACATCATTGCTTGATAACTTACAAGTGCTGCCACGGAAAACAGATCACCTCAATGAGAACAGAAAAACTCTTCCCTCTGTGTCCTTAAGGGAAAATCTTTTACTCTGTGATGCCTTTATATACAAACATGGCTTTAGGATGAGACATTCCAAAGTGCTGGGAAGGGTGTTTCCTTGGAAGGAGTTTTGGGTTGGCCTGTTCATCTGGCCTCAACTTGACATCAGCACTGCTGTTTTTGTCCTTGCCATATTCTTCCCACCTTCCCTGAGGAGCCTGTCATTCAAGACTTTGAATGCTTTCTGTCTCAAATAAACCAGCACCCATTCCTCAACACTGCTTTGACAGTGCAGCTTCTTCTGCACCAAATAAATAATGTGACCTATTATGTGAGATAATAAAAATCCAGTGTTTACATATAGCGTAAAAGGAATGAGTCAGTCCCTGGAAATGTTGATGATGTGTCTGTTCCAAAGACCTGGGGACTCAACTATGAAAATCAATAGGTGATTACATTTAATTATGTGACTATTTAGATGTTCAAATTTAGAGACAAATTCATCAGCTGACACAGATGCAAAATAATGCTGTTAAAGGGACAAAGCTGCAGCTTTATGGGCTGCAGCATTCTCCACTGCAACATTGAGCTGCAAGAACCAACTTGAAGTATACAATTCACTTAAGGACCTTCCCCAGGCAGAATTGGAATATTCTGCAAAATTTTTACCCCTGTCCATTGCTTATCTATTCTCAAAAATTTCTAAATGATGCCAGAGAGAGCATGTCTATTCTCTTCTAAAGAAGAAATCTGAAAAGGGGGAAGTTTTTCATACTGTATATGGTCTTTATTTAGGAAAGTTTTGAATAAAACTGTTTTATTTGTTTTGATATGTTGTGCTTTTAGCTTTTATAGAGAGAAAAAGAAGCAGAAATGAAATAGGAGAAGGAAAATTCATGTGGAGTGGTTGTAGTCAAACTGGAATTCGTAAGAGATTTGTATATATGCCTGCATGAAGAATCTTCTCTTCAAATTGATTCTATGAAAAAGTATTAAATAATGCAAAATGAGAGATGTGGAAATGGCTGAAGTTACACTCCTTGTCTATTTTATTTTCTTTCTTAAGAAAGAAACCATATGTTATGTCAGACAGTGAAAGCTAACTTAATATATACCAAAGAGTATAATATGACTGCTGTAAAAACCCACGGAATGTGAATTGTATTTTATAATGTGATGTGAAGAAAGTAATTGCTTTATATAAAATACAGAAACATCAGACATGACAGTAAACAGTACATAATCTGTTAAAAGGAGGGATCACTTTGGGTTCAGTGGCCAAGACGTAGTTCATGATCCCTGGTAGTACTGGCAAATTTATATGGATTTAACCCCAGTGCATCAACCTATCAGGTGCATGAGGGTTGCATTTATTAGTGGCTGCATAAAAGCCACTAAGGTGATTCAGCTTCGGGTGTTGTCTGTCTTTCCCCTTTTATGTTGCTTCCACCATGTCTCTTAGCTCTAGAAGGCTATATTGACATGTGGAATATATTCCCACCAGGTACCCTTGAGCCAAAACGGTTCCTTTTTCAGTTGCTAGAGAGCTATAGAAGTGAGTTTTCTGGATTTATGGTTGCTAGTGTTATCAGGGGAAATCACAGGGCATTTGGACATCTTGCCTCCACAGAGGCCATTCACAGCAACATCACAAAGTCCTAGCTACTGCCAGCCTCTTTGTCCCTCAGCTCCTGATAAACAACATCAGAGGTGATGTTCTCCCTTGACAGGAGCACTGTGCTCCTTCTAGTAGGTCTTTGGTGTTGTCCACTGCTAGAGTAGCTAACATCTATGTTTCTCACAAGCAGAAATTAGGCTATCTGAGAGAAACAACTGCGAGCCAGCATGCTGGCAATCTTGAATTCAGGTTGTTCCTGGGACACTAGGAAAGGAACTTGGTGGGTGCTAATCTGATTTCTCTCCATCAGGAATCTAGGAGCATTATGATTACAGTGAATGACGTGTCATGACTTCCCCAAAGGACTGTATAGGCACCAACGGCCAACTTCTCTTGCTACATTCTTCCAAGATCAAACTATCTTCTTGCAAGAAAAGGACAGGTTTTCAACTTTCCCGGGGGATTTCTTCCCAGTTAAAATCTGGACCAGAAAGATAATCACCAAAGCACATGGCTGAACAAAGATATGAATCCATCTTCCTGCCTATGAAGCTTCCAGATGAAACTCACACCAATTTACTTTTTCGTTAACAAGTTTAATATAAACTAAAATAATATATTTTATTAAAATTATACAGGTGTTTATTTAAAAATTTAATCATGTGGTCTCATCCAGAACATTCACAGTAAGAAGAGCAGGGCTAATTGCTGTGGGACTAGCTCAAAGTCACTTTGGTATAAGAGNTTCAGATGTATCTTCCTGTGGAAGTAAGATAAGAAAAGGAATTCCAAAAAAACTAGGAAAATTTTTTTTAGTGCATGACAGTGCTGCAGAGAGACAAGAAAATAGCAGTAGGTTGTAGTTTTCCTGATACTTCTGTGGTATGATAGTGTTGGTGACCTGCAATAACAATTGCTGGATCCCAGTGGTCAAATCACAACTGCCTGATACAAATTCCAAATTGCTTATTTGGGTGACTGAGCATTGACTTGAGGGAAGACACTATAACTTGTTGAATCATCATATATTCCTTGCAAATCTACATTGTGCCCCAGTTGGGTCCCCACTTTTCTCAGACATTTATACCCACAGATAGGTTCTCTTTGGTACAACCTGGCTGTGGTTGTTTACATTGCCAGATGTTCTCAGAAATTATTTTGACTTTTACTATTCCCTTTAAGACTCCCTAGACTGGGGATATTGGTTTTCCCCTTTTTTCAGTTTTTGTAACGCCCTGCTTAGTTATTAGTTATGAGGCTCAATGTGAAGGACAAACTAGGGTGACTTTTTATAGCTATTGAATTTTTGGACAACCTGTTTCACCCCAGTCCCAGGCTCAGGAAACAGGAACATCTTTAGCTTCAGCTCTTTGCTTAAAAATAGCTGAATGTCCCTCAATTCAATAGCAGCTGTCAAACCTAGAAGAAGATCAAAAAGAAACTGAAATCAGGATGATTTTGTGATGTTTTGTGTTCTGACTTAGGCAATGAACAACACTGCATATATGCTGATTCACATACTGTTTTTTTTCCCACAGTAATCAATACCTCGGATTATCCATACTATGGTTTTTGATCCTTGGTGTTGATCTAGAGTGAACGAAATCATTCTGCATCTGTGAATCCTGTAGTCTGAGCCATGAGTCCAGACATAAAAGATGGATGCACCTCATATTGTGTTGGCCCTTGCTGCAAGTGAATAGTGCCTCTTCTCTCCTCATTATCCCCTTGGAGCTAATTATGCTCATTTATTCATATGGTCACAGCTCTGCAACAGTCCATCTGTTACACAGACATGATGATATCAAACAACCTGCTCTTCCACATTGTCTGGGAGAAATTCAGGACACATGATTCATTACTAGAAACTATGTTCTGATTTGAGAAGTGTCCATGTGCTTCGTATCTTTAAGAGAGAGGACATTTTTAGCAGAAGTAAATTAAAATCTTCCTATGTGGAGCCCACCACAGAATGACCAATAGAAGATCTTCCTAAAAGTCAGCAGATCCTTTCTAATGAAATTTGGTAGTGAAAGAAAACGTTACAGTGGAAAACTGCTGGGAAAAGAAAAGAAGATTTAGTTGTCTGTGGATAACAGCAAAGCAGGATGAAGAGAAAGATCCTTGAGATGTTCTACTTGCAGTAGGATTTGAAATAAAAAAAAGGAGTATGAAAATCTTGTGCAAATGAACATGTAGGGACAAAGAGGGCGGTGAGAATGGGGCTTTTAATTGTTACTAATACATATTGACAGGCATTTCACATGGGCAAGGTGACATATTGCATTGTAATAAGTCACCTGTGGGCTGGTATGATTTCATGCACAGGCCAGGTTGATTAGCAGGGTACAACACTGGTAGGATGGATAACACAATGGGACTGACCCCATTTGCTTCCAAATCATAGGCAAGGTCACCAGAAAGTAACAGGTCTCTGTTCAAAACCAAGAAAATGATGTATTAGCTAATTAAAAAAAAAATTATTTTCAAAGCATACATTCCTGTACTGTTCTGTTAACCACCCCAGGACTCTCAGGACTAACCATTGTCAAATGGAGGTAATGGTCTCATATATCTTCAGGAATCTAGAATCTGGGCCAGAGAAAAGAATAGTAAACATTGCAAAGTTGATGGTAAATCCTGACAGAAGAAAAATTCTTACCAGGAGCAGTGATACTAAAATTATTCCAATACTCACTGTCAATTAAGCTGAGGCCTCCACCTATACAGAATTTCAGGTTCCTGCTTTGTAAACACATCTTCTCCAGATATTAATGCAATCTGGAATGTCAAAATCAAGTAGGTGTTATAGACATACTTTGTCAGATACATTATTGCAAAGACCAATGTTTGTACTGCCCTGAACCCACATTGCCTGTAAAACTCAGCATGAAGTGAGACCACGTGACAATATCCAGGGACAAGAAATACCACAAATTTTATGATAGCTCAGGTATTACACCCTATGCAGCAAAGGGAGAAGATGAGAGAAGGTGCTGGCCACAATACATTCTCAAGAGCAGTGTGGAAAAGTTTCTATGTAAGTGTGGAAAAGTTTCTATTCAAGTGTAGATGTAGAATTCTCTCAGATAGAACAGACTTGCCTTTGGACTGTGTCCTCAATAATACAGCCCATGATTTTTCTGCTTTGGAGATGGTAATAAATAGAATAAGTATCCAAGATGAGGGAAAGACTCACTGTTTAAATGACCGTGAAAGCAAACTTGCTTAAGGTAAATCTGCAAATTCCTACCATCAAAATTTTTTTCTACTGACTGCAAGAGGACTGTTGTGACATGATATGTGCTCTTGTCCCAGGTGCTGGGACCAGCAATCACCACCTCAATGTTCCTATTAGAGCTAGTTCCAATTCCTGTTGAGACTTGTGCATGTGATCTGGGCTGCTGAATTCTAGTCACTCTTCTCCTTTATCTTGGTGGTGATTTTAAGGACAAATTTGTCTCTGACACTAAAAATAAATACATACTTCGTTTTGTCATGACTGCAAGAGGACCAGTCAAAAATAATTTTTGTGAATAATTTCAGAGGAGATAATTTTTATGCTCCTCTTTTTGCCATCTTATTCAGAAATATCTGCATTTCATAAGTAAACAATAAAAGTTAGAGATCAACATTTAAGAGGTAACAGCAAAAGTTATAGGTAAGTGATAAATGTTCTGTCTCTCCAGTGAGGCGGGAAGGTGTGCTGTCTCTCAGTTAATCCACTTTAACATGCAAGATCTTCTCCCCTTTTCTTATTATATTGGAGTATCTTGTTTGTTTTTTTTTCTGATTAAAATGTATGTAGAAAATGCTGGTCTGATGCTAAAAAAATAATTTAGTCTTATTTTTTATTCTACTTCCCTTCAACAAAAAAAAAACAAACCCCATAAAACCGAAACCCAACCACAAAAGCTTGACAAGCTGAAAACACAAAATATTTTCCTAAAAGTCTTTCATTTCATTGTACACTTCTGGTCCTTGTGTCCATGCATGAGGTGCTGAATGCAATTTATAATTTATGGGATGCACAAATAAAAGTCATTAAATCTCTTTGTACACTGCCAAGTGGTGCCCACACTTCACCTGCTGGTGTGGGCCCATTCCTTCTTGTGGCTCACTGCTGCTCTCAGGCTGCTGCAGATAAAAGAGTGCCATGCACAGCAAATAGCTCTCTTATGAGACAGAAATGGCCTGCTCTGGCTGGCTGCAAAGCACAGTATGGTCAAACCAGCTGTGTGCTGTAATTCTAGCTGTGATCCAACACACCAACTAGAAACTTATGCAAGCCCTCTCATGATGCTCTATTTCTATTTGAAATCTCTTTTATGAAGGGCTTGTTGCAGCCCGTGTTGCAAATCTGACACTAAATACCTCTATCTCTGCAATAATATTGCAAATGCTTTTAGAATGCAAATCAGCTCCAATGCATCCAGATGTCTGTGTTTCTATGCTGTGAGAACAGAGAAACAGAGACTGTGCCCAAGGCTTGGTGAACAGATTACAACATTCCTGTTGCCTTCCTGCCTTGAGTATATCTACTTAAACATTGAGTGTCATTGTGATCTCTCAAGTGAAGTGGGAAGGTGTTTGTGGTCTCCCTCATTCATACACTTCAATGTGCAGACCTTGTTTCCTGTGAGGTAAGAAGACCTCATCTCTGCATCCTGTTTTTTTATCCTCTTCAATCTGGGTTGTAGCTGAGAGGCTGGCTTTTTACAGCAAGCCTTGGCAGGGTGACAAGGACCAGTAGCTATGAACTAAGATAGCCATGTTTTATACTGATGTATGAACCACATTCTAGAATGCCATGGCAAACTCTGTCCTTTGGAAGCAACTAGTTTTCCTCAATGTCTGAATTGGCCTTTCCTTTTGGTCAGCTAATGATTAGGCAGAATTTTTCTCACCTTGTTCTCACAGAATAAAGGCTAAGGAGAAGAAATTATGTCGCTTTTGCAAGATATATCCTAATTTTCTTTTGGTAGTTTAGGAAGTAATAATTGTGCTGATGTATGGTTTCTTGGGTCTCTTACTGTAAGGAGTAGAATCAGTGAATACTGCACTAAGATGAGATTTCCAAATTCTCAAGGCAGCTGCCTTGTATCGTGCCTGGGAAGGGAAAGGCATTTGCAGAAAGGGCTGCTAGAGCGATCTTTCCCTTGTTTGCTAATAGGCTTTGGAGAGTACAAGGTGAAGCAATTATTTACCCACTAACATTATGACGCTTCAAGAGCAAAACCAGCCCAACTCCCACTTGCTGAAATTGGCATGCAAAGGCTGTGTGTGCATGACTTTGCATTTTCTAGATGACCTGGAAGGATGCCCAAACTCAGCAATGGGAGACAGATGTTGAGTATGTTGAGGGCTCCCCTCAAATTGCTGAGTTGGCCGCAGTCGCCAGGGTCTTTAAGAAATTCCAAGAGCCGTTTAATTTGGTAACCGATTCTGCCTATGTTGCGGGTATAGTTGCCAGAGCAGAACATTCGGTTTTGAAGGAGGTGGCAAATGAGACCCTTTTTGGCTTGCTCTTGAAGCTCATATACCTTGTCTCCCATTGAGAGCAACCCTTTTATGTAATGCATGTCAGGTCCCATACTGATTTGCCTGGCCCGATCACAGAGGGAAACCAAAAGGCGGATTCCCTCACAGCCGTGCCCTTGGAGTAAACCAGGCTTTCTGACCTTTACCAGTAAGCCAAGCTGAGTTATCAAATGTTCCATCAGAATGCACCTGGTCTGGCCCGCCAATTCCATCTGAAGAGAGACCAGGCCAGAGCCATTGTGGCCACATGTCCCCATTGTCAGAGCTTGGCCATGCCAGCGCTGGGCTCTGGAGTTAGCCCCAGAGGCCCTGGGAGCTGTGAGGTGTGGCAAACCAATGCCATGCACTTCCCTGAATTTGGATGGTTAAAATGTATTCATGTGAGTATAGATACCTTTTCAGGAGCAGTCTACTCTTCTGCTCACAGAAAGGTGACCACGCAACTAAACATCTGCTGCAAGCCTTCTCTGTGTTAGGTGTGCCAAAGGAAATTAAAACAGATAACGGCCCAGCGTATATTTCAGGATCTTTGAACAATTCCTGCAGGAATGGGGGGCAAAACACGACTCAGGCATCGCTCACCTCCCGACTGGCTGACCTGTGATTGAGTGTGCCCATCAAACACTCAGACAAGTCCTCCAGCACCGATGGGAGGGCTCTGTAGGTACGTCGCCACCCCAATGCCTATGCAAAGCCCTCTTCACAATCAACTTCCTAAACTGTTGAGAACTTGAACCCCCTAGTGGCAAGACACTATACCAACAACGCCAGCCACAGACTCCATGAGCATCCACTGGTGTTAATCAAAGATCCTGAGTCCATGAAAGTTCAAGGCCCACTCAAATTTATCACCTGGGGACGAGGATATGCCTGTGTATCCACCCCCACAGGCCTGAGGTGGATCCCACAGCGGTGGGTGAAACCTTATGTCCCCAGACACACCACCAGACCACCGGACCTGGATGGCCCTGGTGACACCGTGCCTAATGTCCATGTGGAGGAGTTCCTAAGAGAAGAGGAGACTGCCTCTCAATCCCCATCTCCTCTCCTTAGCCTCCCTTTCTCGCCTCCACCTCCGTTCCCTGACCTCCCCTTTCCTGATTGCTTTGATTTTGATGTCTTTTAAACTGGTTATTTTTCCTTCTCTTTTAGTGAGAGCCATGCCTGCCTAATATACCATCCACTTGATACCTGCTCCACTTCTCGCCCTGACCGTATGGATCGCCATCTTGACCCCTGCCTCGGATTCCTGGATTGTACTGCAACCCAAACAGAACATTTGGGTCACATTGGCAGAGACCCTCAGATAGGACTACATTTGCCTGTCCACAGCAGCAGCAGAAAATCCCATGTCCACCTGCCTGGTGGGGATCCTTTTTTCGTTAATGATTATCCCTCTTCTCTGATTCAGTTCTATAAGGAATTTCTCCCTCAAAGATCACCCCTTCAATCATGGTTAAATTGGACCATCACTCTCCCTGAGCTGTTGGGTGAACCCCGAGAATTCGAGATTTTATATACATCCCCATACTGTATTACTTTCCATTATGACATTCCCCGTGACAACACATCATTAAAGAAATAAAGGAAAACCCCCAAGCAGCAACCTGGTGCCAGCGGTCCAACAAAACCATACCATACCCTCATCATGATTCCCCTTGCCATCTGGACCACAGCACCTTTTTGATCTGTCATGGTTATGCTTGGGCAGGCATCCCCTCTCGCCCCCATGGAGGGCTGTGCACACTTAGCAGGCTGTCGCTGCTTATGCCCAACATGACAAACATTATTAAGTGGACCAGAAAATGTGAATTGGCCATCCAAAAGAGGAATGTTTCTAAACTAGATGAAAAATGTAATTCTGGAATTTTTCATTGGGCTTATTCCAAAAGTGTGATGTCGGCACTTTTGCCTTGGGTAGCTGCAGCCCAAGCTCTGGTTGAATTGGGCCACCTGTAGTGTTGGGTGATTAAGCATGCAAACCTTACATCAGCTGTGCTCAGTGACCTCTTAAAGGATGAGAAATTAACCAGGCAGGCCACCCTCCAAAACCAAGTGGCAATCGATTTTCTGCTGCTGCTACAGGGTCATGAATGTGAGGAATTTGAGGGTCTCTGCTGCTTAAACGTATCATCCGAGAGCACCTCCATCAGCAGCACAGTCTGAAAGATGAAGGAAACGATATCAAATATCAAAGAGGAATCTGAGGACTGGTTGGGGACTTTGTTTCAGGGTTAGGGAGCTTCAGGCTGGCTCTCATCAATCTTAAAAACTGCTGTTTTAGTAATTTTTATACTTACCTCTATATCCGTTATGTTAGCTATTTTTAAATGGTTCTGTATTCCCCCCACCCTACAAGTAACCCCTGTGGAAACCTCTCCTCCTCCCACTACTCCTCCTTCTCCCGGCCCTCCACCCTATGAAGAGTTTAACGGACCTCCCCAAATTCCCTTTCTTGGTTTTATAACCTTTACCCCAATTCAGAGTACCACCCAGATCCCTCCTTCTTTCCCTGAAAAAGAAAGGGGTAGATGTTGCGGCCCTTATTTTAGTTCTGTTCCTGTTCGCTATGGTTTAGTTCCTACTCCACTGTAAATTTGTTCAAGTTGGTTCCTCCCACCCATTTCTCCTCCCCTAGTTCCACCCCCCTCATCATCTGTTACC
>VXBU01008698.1:1725-27098 GCA_013400315.1 Bombycilla garrulus | reverse complement strand
GAGGTGTCTTTTCCTGCTCTTTTTAAGCCATGGGTATTTGTAAGACAAAAAACCCAAACAGGGATGGGACCTCTGAGAGCTCATAACACCTGGCTTGAGGAGAAATCCCATCAATTTCATTTTTTTCAACATCAGAAAGGATCAGAGGAAATGCTGAAAAGGTACAGTGTTGCGGCGCATGTTTTTTTTTTCCTGATTTCATTGTTAATTATATTGTTGTAGTTTGTTCCTATGTTCCCCTCCATTTGCTTGTCCCAATGGTTTCTTCCTCAATTGTACCCTCCCCTAAACCGCCCATCAACATGTCTCCTCCCCTTATTCTAGTACCTTCCCCATCCATCACCCAAACCCAAACCCCTCCTTCCAGACCTTCGCTTGTCAATCCCCACATGGGCCAATCCCTGAAATATCCACCCCCTTGGAAATCCCCTAAACCTCGACACCCCATTGGTCCATGTGACCCCATCTTCTCTCCTTGTCCTTATTGGATTGTGTTCTGTAAACCCCATCCTATGATCCTCCCCTATGGTTCCTTGATTGGTTTACTGTTTATGCCCGCCCCTTAATTTGTGACCCTATAAAACCCCTTGCACAGCAGTGCTCGGGGCTCTTTTATTCTCCTCTCTTCACTTAGAGTGAGCTCAGCCTTTGGAACCCAAGAGCAGAGGAGCCTCCTCTCTCCCCTTCGTCTCTCCCCTCACAGTGGTCTGCCTCCATAGAGCCAAAGCTCTAAGGTTCTGTCACTGACACAACACCTGCAGTGACAGTTCACCACACTCGGCGTGGCCCTTCTGGACCATAGTGTGGTGGGTCAGAGCTAGCCAGGATCTGGAGGGCTGCGTTAGTACAGGACTTCTGAAAGGGTACAGGACTAAAAAAAGCCCCAAAATATTTTGGTTTCAGGTAAAGAAAATAAATATGATGGTTACATTTGTAAAGTAAGTAATGAGGGGTTGAACAATTTTCTCACTTTTCATTTTGATGTAATCTTTCTCTGTGATGTCCGTAACATTTGTCCTCTCAGTTCTGTCAGGTAGAAAGACAAGGTGTCAGGAAAGACTTTTCTGATTTTGGTTCCTCCATGTGGTAGGATAAACCTGCTATGGACTCACAGAAAATCCCCAATTATTTCGTAGATTTTCTACCATTGTGCTATCTTTAGTGCTTTAGAAAACACATATTCATTGTAATTCTTCTTCATGGGTATGGTTTGTCTTTGCTATGGATACGTGAACTAATTCTGAGCTCTTTTTTGTGTTTGATCTCTGTAGCAAACCAGATTAAAAATATCAAAACCTGAGAATTACAGGAACTTCCATCTCTTCACTACATTAATATAAATTGTTCTTACTGTTCAATTCCCTATAATCAATTAATGCTTTTCATGATAGAGACACTTTCTCTTCTTTGCAAAACATAGATCCCACTGCAAAAAAAAGCGAGTTAAGCTTCAGTTTTGACCTTTGAGAAAGATTGCAGAAGATTTTGCTGTAAGAGGTCCCAGTTAGAAATATAAGATTCTTCGTTTCAAAGTGCTCAAAAAAACCCATATTGAACTAATACAAAGGCTTTTTTTTTCAGATTTTTGTTCAAGACTATTTCTTCTTCTCCTTGAAATCACACATCTTCGTTTGATGTTTTTGCTTCCAGTACTTTGGTCATTCAAAACCATTTGCTTGGAGATTTTCCTGACAAGCTTCAGCTCAGTTCCTTTTTTTCTGTGTCCCTTTGCTTGTCCTTCACAGGATGTAGCTGCAGCTCTGCTGCTGAGAGGGTGCTCTGCTGGTTGTCACTGCTTTCCTACCTTTACACTGCATAGAGCAGGTGATTTGCTAGACGCATATGACTGAATTGGGTTAGGGAAAGTGTGCATTCTGCATAGGAAAACCCAGATTTGAGGTGCTAAGCCTCTCCTTTGGCCTTTCTAATGTGCTTTGTCCATGTCCTTTCAGACAGTGATAGCTCCAGCACCTATAAACATCTTCATGCATCGGTGGTATTTAAAACACTTGTCATTTGAGTGTGATGGTGGGGCGAAAAAAACAGGCAAGCAGAAGAGATGTTTTGGGGATTGCAGTATGAGCCAGAAAAGCATAGGGGTGGGAAGAGAAAGTATAGTCAGCTATGCAAGAGAAAACTTGGAGTAGAAAGCAGGCCACCAGCACCCCAAATGAAATAGGATTGTAGGCAGTCTGCTGCATAATCTGTTAATTTTTCATCTAAATCCACAAAGACGTCTCTCTATATGGACTAGGTCAAATTTTACAGGGCTGTACAAGATCTGCAAAACTGGATGTGCTAGCTTACAAGAGGTAATGAAAAGGACTGGCCAGTGCAGAATTCCAGTGCCCTCAGTAATTCCAGTGCAGAATGACCAGAGAACAACACCAAAGTCTGTACTGAATTACAAGAAGAGTCTCTGTGTTGGGAATCAGAAGGCAAGAGAAACAGTAGAAATCTGTCATCCACAGAAAGCTCTCATCATAGGAAATAGCCAGTGTATGGTGAAGTTGTGTTACCACCCAAGCTGGATGACTGACCAGATCTGTCACCACTAACATCCCTCAGAGCTCTTCCTCTTTTTTCTCTGCCAAAAGGTAAGCTGGAATCTCAAGCTGCTTGCTCAGGGAAGGATCTGCATTACTACTTCTTACAAGCACAAAACCCACAAGTACTGTGCTAAACAGCAGCATGTCTTTGGGAACCCTTTTTAACTTCCATCATGCCTATGACTGAGTTGCTGTCCAAGGTGTTGCTGACCTAAGGAAGAGATGGTATTCTTGGTATTCTTCCTCTAGCCTGTCATTACCCATTTGAACACAGTTGCTGGNTTTTTTTTTTTTTTGTGAGGAGACTCAAGATTTTACAAAGGGTTTTTATATCCTTTCCACTTCTGATTCAGATTACCTCATGAACCACCTGACAAGAGTATGTTGTCTTGAATAATGACCCAGATTGCTGTTCACTCTGAGCAGTTCAGCTGTAAACTTGCCATGCCTTGTGTCTGCACCTGCCTGTGCCCTGTTTTGTCCTTGGAAGGCAGAGCATGTGTATTAGTAAGAGTTTTCCAGTGTTACAAGTAGGGCAGCTACTACAAAGGCAAACAGAACATACCAGCTGTCCTCACATGGTACTTTTGCCCTTTTTGCCTTGTCCAGCTAGTGGCTTAGCTGATCTGAGGGACATCATAAGAGAAGCCTGCTTAGATGCTGAACTGTTAAATCATTTGTGAGGAAGTATCAAAGAAAATTAACTTAATTAAAACTGAGGAATATTTTCCTTTGTGGTTTTAACAGATCAAGACTTCTTTCAGGACTAAAAATAATTTCCAGGGTATTTCCTTTGAGACGCTAGACAGTGGATTTAGACAATGGGAGAGACACATTTCCTGCTCCTTTTAACTTTGCTTGTTTCACTGATGTTTTCCATTTTGTCTTTCAGAGAGCAGTTTATGAGCCTATCATTCACAGTGAAAGACTCATGTTCCTGAGTGATGCCCAGTCTGAAGGATCTTTGACATTTTTCTATAGTTGCTTTTTAAGATTTTTCTTTTTCCTAGATTGCTTGTGGTTGATATGGAATGACTGCATGAGCTTTTTCCATCTAGATCCCAGCCTGTCTTGTGCAGGGCAAAGACTGTACTGTATTTTTTGAAAATATTGTTTCCTGCTCAATTCTGTCCTTGTAGTACTGGATCAGATTCCACCTGATGGCTGTGATGTCAATGACATCGCTCTACCCCAGGAAAGTCTCTATTGCTTTGAGTTCTTCATTACTGGATTAAGAATAATGCCCATTTGATTAGGAACAATGAATATTTTTAGTTTCATTATGGCTGTAAGTGCTGCTTCTGTAGTTTCTGTTCTACTTCACGTTCTAATTTTGTGCCATTTCCCACATTTTTGCTGGAAGCTTCAAAGAGTATTTTCCACAGAGAATAGCTTCCAGCCTAATTTCCCCTTCCCAGTGAAAAATTCCTTTCTTCTGCCATGAATTGATTAAATATTACCCAATGACAAGAGTCACTGATATTTAGGAAAAAAACCCATGAAACCAGAAACAGGAAAATTGTGCCTGTTTTTGATTATTTGGATTGCTCTGAGAAGCATTTTTTGGTATTTTTTTAGAGAGAAAAAAGCTGAAATAAACAAAGCAACAAAGGTTAACTTATTAGATATACTGAGTTTAAAATAAAGAACTTAGTTTGAAAGATCTTGCAATCTTCTTTTATCAGAACTGGTCCTTTAAAGTTGACCTTACACCTGCATTTAGTGGTTTACAGGGCAGCTTGTACAACTGTTTCAGTGTCATCATCTGAATTGACTGACAGCTCTTTATATTTTGAATGTTCAAACGGTATTTAGGGAGAAACAGCACGTGTAAACATTCTTTTTATAATAATTTCCATCATTCAGCTTCAAGTTCTCCACCTTCACAATTGTTCTTCACAAAGTACAATACAAAGTCATATAGAAAATACTAAGCTTATAATGCAGAAGAGGGTATGACACTTTGAAACTACTCCTTTCCTGAGGTCACCATGGTTTCCATTCAGACACCTCTCTAAGGGATGCTCACAAAATGTCTGTGCTCTCTAAAGGATGCTCATAAAATGCCTGTGCGATAAATCAGCTGACTTAGAGAGATATTGTTTTGTCTCTTTTTCTTTAAGTCATGTGTCCTCAGAGGTCCTTCCAAGATTAACCAGCAAAACAGATACTGACTATGAGGATGCTGTGAGCTCACTAATGAGGAAACTTCAACAACAAAAAGAGGGAAAGTTGAATTGTAGGGAATGCTGTGTGCCATCCCATGTCTGTCACCACAAAATTAAAACTTTACAAGGAGTTGAAAATAGGAGGGGTTAGTTATCATGGACTGGCAGAAAGCTGATGGATAAAGCTTTGTGATTCCTAATACTCCTGCTTCCTGGAGGAGTAATCAAAGGCTGTCTAATGATGATACAGGAATAAGCTTAGGACAAGGCATTTAAAGAGTTAAATATCTTCTTTATAATCTGTAAGTCCTTTGTATGCTTCTTTTGTGCTTGTTCCCATTTGGTGCAAATGTCTGTCATAACCCTCATATTGGCAGAGTAAAATGCACTTTAAACCTTCAAGCCTTATGAAGAATAAAATTGCCTCTTTGAGAGGAGACACACTAAGTGCACCACTTCCTATAAAGTGGCAAAAATAATGAGCAGATACTGAAATACTCAGGATTGCTATACACTCTTCCAGCAGCTGTACATTCCCAGGAGTTAAAATTGCATGCACATCATATGGAGAATTGGTAAAATGGATTTCTAGGTGTAGGGAAAGAGATTTTTTAGTAAACACTGTCTGGCAAACAGAAGAAAAATGGGAAGATGTCTCATAATTTCCACTGCCAGTCAGTGGAAGGGACTGAGAGCAGGACAGATTAGAGAGATGTCTGAAGAAAAAGAAAAGCTCTTATCAGGCTATAAATGAGAATGTGAAGGGGAGCTTGTATTGCTCCTACATCAATCTGGACAGATATCTCAATGGAAAACTGGTCAGTCCTCTTAATTTTAATCAAGGAAATTCCAAGTGGTTTATTGATTTATTAAGTACACATAATTAATGAGGAAATGATACATTCAGAATCTGGAATTGAGCTTCTGTAAAGGCTTTTATAAGTACATAGTGACACAAGGAAGGCCAGTAAAAATGTGGGCCCAGTGGTGAATGAAGTGGGAGTCCTGTTGAGACGGGACATTGCAAAACATTAATGCCCTCTTTGCCTCAGACTTTACTGGCAAGACTAGCCTTCAGGAATCCTAGGGACCAGAGACTAAGAAAAGTTTGGAGGAACAAATACATGAAAAGGTGATCAGGTTAGGGAATAATTATGCAAACTGGACAAAGATAAATCCATTAATCTGACGTGATACATCTGCAAGCACCGGGGAAATTGGCTTAGTACTGTTGAAGCCACAACAGTGCTGGAATTGGGTTCTGGCTGTGGTATCACCAGTATAAGAGAGACATGGACATATTGGGAGGGTCCAGCAAAGCACTGCTGTGGCATTAAGGAACAGAGACATTTCTTTTGTGAGGAAAGATTTAAAAAGCTGAGACTTCAGCTGGGAAAAGAGATGGTTCAGGAGGGAATCCTAGCAATGCATGCAAAGACCAGAAGGGAGGTTGAAAACAAGTGAAGCCAGTCTCT
Organism: Bombycilla garrulus; assembly: GCA_013400315.1. Taxonomy (NCBI): domain Eukaryota; kingdom Metazoa; phylum Chordata; class Aves; order Passeriformes; family Bombycillidae; genus Bombycilla; species Bombycilla garrulus. The sequence goes on along the minus strand of VXBU01008698.1, from coordinate 20,906 downwards.
TTTCAGTGTCACCCACTGAGAGGCAGTGGGTACTAATTGAGACACGGGAAGTTCCTCCTGAGTACAAGGAAATAATTTTTCATTGTAGGGATGATAAAACATTGGCACAGGTCACACAGAGAGACTGTGCATTATGCCTCCCTGGAAATCTTCAAAAGCCACTTGACATGGTCCTGGGCAATTGACCCTTCCCGGCCCTGCTTGAGGAGAGGGAGTTGGACTAGATGATCTGCAGAGATCCATTTCAGCCTCAGCCATCATGTGAGTCTATGATACTGTTATCAGCATCATAAGAGATAAACTACTGAATGTGTATAAACACTTTCCAGCCTCCAAAATAAGAACCTCCAAAACCCCTCACCTCCTCCACATTCACACAGTTCTGTGCAGTTCCCTCCTGCACTTTGAACATGTGAGCTTCGTGCATTTCTCTTTCCTGGCAATGTGATTCCCCTGCTGCAGTTCTCCTCAGTGCTGTAGGAGATACGGACACTCAATGTTCAGAAGTGCTTAGGCTGTTCTGTAAAGTCCACATATCCTGCTCTAGTGAGAAAATGTCATGTGGTCCCTGTGCATACCCAGGGCTGGGGTTGCATGCCCTTGAGCCCCAGCCAGCTGGAGTGCAGCTGCTGGCAGTGGGGAGGGAGATGTTCCAGGCTGTGGAGATGCTATTGTCTGTGATGGAGGGTGTGATGGAGCTCCAGCAGTGCTGTTTTTTGCAGTGTTAAATTGGCCTGACTGCTGCTCCAATCTCACTGTTCCCCTCCAGGGGTGCTCCCCATCACCACAGTTCCATGTTCCTTTTCTGTTTTTCTAGCTGACTCTCACTGTGTTCAAAAGTTGCTTGGTAATTTGGTTATGGTTTGATCTGTCTGAAGGTCATTCTTCTCCTCAACACTATCAGCTGGGGCTCAAGCCATGTCAGGCAATTTTGAGTGTGTTGTGCACACAGTTCACACTCATGTTTATATGTTACCAGTTTTGCTAGGGGGGTGTGTGGTGGGATGTGATCCATTCTCACAGGAAACATATAGAGAAGACAGGGCAGACCTTTTCTGGATGGTGAAAGAATAAAAGATGATAGCCATAAATATAAAGGAAATCTCCTCATCTGACATGTGGAAAACTTCTCTTCCTTGACAGCTGTGTAGCTCACTAGACAGCTGGGGAGATCATTAAAGATATCTAAACTTTTATTGGATAAGTTCCTTAGCAAGCTTATCTATTCGACCCTGCTTTAAGCAAAGGGAGAAACTAGAAAATGCTAGAAATCTCTACCAGGCTACATTTTTGTGTAAATGGCAAACCTGTGGAAAATGGCAATGTTGTGAAATATTATTCTACAGCAAATGATAGTGATGGGTCAACATATTTTGATTCTGCTTAAAAAGAAGATTCTCAGCATTTCATTTTAGAATTGGTGAAATATTTAGATTTGATTTGAACAGAGAACTTGTACTGTTAGACTCCTCTCTGTGCAATGCTGCCAAAACACTCAATTCGGCAATTCTGCAAATAAAGGTTCTCAAGATAAATAATGCCCTTTTCTCAGAGTAAAGTATCCATAATCCAAGTGAAGAACTCAAATCAGACTGTGTAAGAGAGACAGGGCAGAGTAACAAACAAACTAAAGGTCTGAAGAATTGCCATACTCATACAAAAAAAAATAGAGCCAGGAGAACTGGCTCAGACAGAAAAAAATTGGCTTGCTGAAGCAAGCCAAATTTTCGTGTTGCTTGGAACTGTATGTAAGAGACAATGTTTTTTTTTTTCTCTTTTTGAAAGACAGTTGATAGGAAAACAGTGTTCTCTGAATAATTACACTTTTTTTTTTTCACCTTCCTTGATGGAAAAAATCCTAAGTATATACTGCAGTATACAGATGAGTGTCTTACAGTGTTTATTAATGTGTCATAATTTTAAGAGCTCAAGTGCATTCTAATTGTCTAACTAGAAATGTTTAAGCACCTTCATCAGACTGCATAATATGTGAAATGTGCTGGGCTTCCAGATCGTTATTAATGCCTCCAGACGAGTTGTGACCTGGTGTCAGACTAGATTTGTCAACACGGAAGGTTTTCCTGTGCTTTTAATGCTGAAATTGAAGAATAGAAAGCCTACTAAGCTTTTAAAAAAGCAATAATTAGGACTGAATTTTTGACAGTACTGGGAAGATCTTGGAAATTGCCACTTGACACGAATGTGAGGAAGTGTGGAGAGCAAAGCCTCTGTCAGAGTTGGCATATATGCTAAATGTAATCTGCAAGGAATTTAATCTTCCAAAATCTCTTGTAAAATGTTTTTCAGAATTTGAAAGTAAAAAATTGAATGTGTCCTTTTATCAAATTAAAGAATAAAGAATCACTTTCCCATTTTGAAATCTCCAAAAATATTTCACAAAAATCAGTTTCTGCTGTCAAGTGATAAGTTATTATGTGATGGGTTTTTTGTGTTAGTTTTTTTTCTGGTTTTGTTTTTTTTGGGTTGTTGTTTTTGTGGGTTTTTTTGTTTGTTTTACTTTTGAAAAAAGCACTCATTTATTCATCATTGTTTATTAAAGGTTTTGCTTGCAGTAAGAAATGGCCTTAAGATTCTTCATTCTGTTTTCTAAACCATGAAGTCAATCTCTGGTGCAATGAGTACTAGCTATACCATAAGCTGGTGTTTGTTTCACAAAAATTCAACACACTTCCTATGCATGGATTTCTGTCATGCTTTGAATCTGCTAGGTATCTTCTCAATAATGGAACTGAACCAGAATTTTCCATTTATGTGGAAAGTCACTGTTGCAGAAAACCTCTGACTCACACCAAAACAAACCAGAATTTTTAGCTCAACATGTTGATGTTTTGCTTTCTCTCTTTTAGGATGCAATCTCGGAGAATTCAGAGCAGTCCAGATATGATTTCCATATAATTTAATGTATTAGTCTCCAGCATTGCAGCAAGAAAACAGTATTTTTCTGAATGTCTGCTGAACTGTCTTCATTTACGTTATGGAAGAGGTGTATTGGTTCTTGAAGAATAAGGTGGCACTTTGTTTCCCTTCCTAACTTCCTTGAGAAGAGAAATTCTTTTATACTTGGAGTCTGGGACAATCGGAAAGGAAGACTCAACGCAAGCCTCTCAAACATTTAGACCTTGTCAGTTGAGGTCTTCTACAAAGAGAAAGCAATCTATTTGTGGTGTGTTGTACTTGTGTAACTTCACGTGTCTGAGATCATTCTCCTTCTCCCTCCCTCTATTCTCCCCCTCTTCTTCCTCCCTCCCTCTTTTTCTTTATACTTTCTCCTGTATCTTTCCTGTCAGATAGGCCTGTATTTACCAGTGTGTGTGTTCGTATGTGTATGTGTACACACTTTGCATTTGAATAGAAGTACAAGAGCAAACCTGAAGACCAAATTCTATTGCTAGAGTATGCTCTGGTTTCCTGTTTCCTTAGTTCCTAACTATGTGTTTTCTTGTTCTGAAGGTTTGTACATTATCTAGCGCAGACAGTTCATGACCAGGCTTAGTGTGGTAGATATGAAGCTAGATCCTTTACAGAACATCCAGTAAGCCTTATGCACCCACATCTTGTACCTTGCTGGAACTAGCTATTTTTCTGAGGTGCTAAAGAAATACAGGATGTAAAGGCGTCCCGTAGCTGAAATGCACAGACATTTTAACAAGTCTGGAAATGCAGAAATTTAGAAAAAGAAGTGTATCTATTTTTGGCCTTCTGTGTCAAGAAACCCCGAGGCTGTTCAGATGCTCTTTTTCTCTCTTGCGTGACTAGCTAATGGTTCTTACAAGGTCACTTGGAAGTAGAAAGCAGCTGTGCTTCTCTTGGCCAAGCCCTGAGACATCCTGAAAGAGACATCTAGGTGGTGTTGGTGGAACGAGGAAAGACTCCAGTGGAAAATGGCCAGGAAACACATGAATCTAGGAAAGAAGTTCTAAACAACTCCATAGATTCTGATTCTGGTAGTTGAAAGGTTTCCAAAATTGCATAATCATTTCAATATATGACAACTATGGAGGAAAACAAAGGTACCAAAAAAATGGTCTACTGCTGTACAGGGCTGTTTTGATACTTCATCAACGGGCTGTGACATATAAAGTTCTGCTGCTCTGCCCAGTTTTTGTTTCTGCAGAGAAAGATGGTTATTCTTGCCTGAGTAGAACTCTGTTGTCATTCTCAGGCTGTTGTATTCCTTTGTAGCTCCAAATGAATGCAAATTTTCTCACCAATTTGAAGGCAAATAATGAATGTAAATATAGAAAACTTATTCAACAGATATAATTTCATAATATAATAAATATTGAAGGTAACTACATTTGATAATGTTTGGTTGTGATTTACCTCTATTATGCATTTTCAGGAACAGAATATGAATAAACATGACCTGTGAAAGGCTGTATTGAAAAACCCAGCCATATTGATGCAGGAAGGCAAACTCAGCCTGATGTCCATGTACATACTGCAGCAAAAATGTCCTTGCCTATACCAGAACTGTTTCAGTGGCTGGTTTACTGGGAGTTGAGGAAACTGGATGAAGTTCAGAGAAAGAGAAGTAGAATGTATTTTTTTCCTTCGAAATATAAGGGTGAACTTGTTTTGAGATCTTGAAATCCAGTGATGACTTTTAGTCTATTAAACCCATTTGGTCAGTATTTGTGATAATTTTATTTGAAAAATCAGTTTCAGGATGCAAAGCCTGTTCTGATTTTTTTTCCTCTATGTATATTCAACTTAAAGCAGACAATATAGTTAAAAACAGGTTTTAAAAGATGTACTACAGACTTCTAATTAGTTTCAATTTCTGTTGAAGCATAGCTTGATCTAATAGCATAAGTAAAAACGTGTTTTGTGTTAAGAAAACTATATATCATTGCTTGCTTAACAAAATCAAGGTTTTCTCTCCACATGTTACTGTAATTGCCATAGCTTCCTGATTACTAACAATTCAATAAAATCGAAAAAAGATCCCAAACATGTATTTTAAAAGCTAACAACTGTTTTTAAAACCAATGTGGGATTCTGCCCCTCTGCTCTGCTCTGGTGAGTGACGCAGCCCCTCAGAATCCCGGCTAGCTCTGACCACTACTCTGTGACTCCGAAGGGCCACACCAAGAGTGGGGAACCGCCCTGACAGGTGAGGCTGTCGGGGCAGAACCTTAGAGCTCAGGCTCTACAGGAATGCTGTCAAGGGAGAGAGAAAGGGGAGAGAGGAGGCTCTTCTGCTCTCAGGTTCCAAAGGCAGAGTTTATTGGCAATGAAGGGAGGAGAACAAAAGAGCCCCGAGCACTGCTGTGCAAGGGGTTTTATAGGGTTACAAATTAAGGGGCGGGCATAAACAGTAAACCAATCAGGAAAACATAGGGGAGGATCATAGGGTGGGGTTTGCAGAACACAATCCAATGGGGACAAGGGGAGGAGAAAAGGGGTCACATGGGCCAACGGGGCATCGAGGTTTAGGGGATTTCCAAGGGGGTGGATTTTTTTTCAGGGATTGGCCCATGTGGGGATTGACAAGCAAAGGTCTGGAAGGAGGGGCAGGGTTTGGGTGATGGATGGGGAAGGTACTGGAATAAGGGGAGGAGACACGTTGATGGGCAGTTTAGGGGTGGGTACAGTTGAGGAAGAAACCGTTGGGACAAGCGAACAGGGGGGAACATAGGAACAAACTACAACAATATAATTAACAATGAAATCAGGAAAAAACATGAGCCGCAACAGGTGAGACCCCATCTGGAACCTCCATCCAGCTCTGGGGTCCCAGCACAGGAAGGTTGTGGACCTGTTGGAGTGAGTCCAGAGGAGAAACACCATGACAGTCAGAGGGATAGAGGATCTCTTCTACGAAGAAAGAATGGGAGTATTGGGACTGTTCAGCCTGGAAAAGAGAAAGCTCTGGGATAACCTAACTGTGGCCTTCTAGTCCCTGAAGGAAACTTACAGAAACAATGGAGAGGGAACATTTAGAAAGGTATGTAGTGACAGGACAAGGGGGAGTGTGTTCAAATTGAAAGAGTAAGTGTAGATTAGATACTATGAAGAAATTCTTTGTTGTGAGGATAGTGAGACAGTGAGACAGGTGAAGATGTAGGTGCCCCACCTCTGAGAGTGTTCAAGACCAGGTCAGATGGGGTTCTGAGCAATCTGGCCTAGCCATGACAGAGGTGTTAGAAATAGATAATCTCAAGGTCCCCTTCAAACCCAAGCCATTCTAAGATTTTATGGTGCTATGATAAATAGAAAACAAAGCTGATATGTGCTTACAGCATTATGTTCTAAGATTCTGCTCCATTATACTGACCCAGTCCAAGTGGAACAACTAAACTGTCTTGAAGCGAAATTCTTCTATTGTTCCCCACTAAAATTATCCAAGAAAGCTTGCCTTACATCATAGGAATACCATTTGAAATATTATGAATTCCTAGAAATCATGAAAAATGGATCAAGTTTCAAGAAAAGAAACCTAGACCTGAGGAATTCATTCTTCAATAAAGATAGTGGTGTACTGGCAGGGAGTGGTGAAATGATGATGAAAGGCTGGTGAGCATGCTAACTACGTATCTTTCAGAGGAATGTCTTACACAAAGCCAACTTTCACGATTTCAGAGTCGGAGACAAGCAGTCACAACACTCCTGTATCTCTTTTCAGTATTTCTGTAGCACAATAATTTGAGAAGTGCATAAATATTTTAAATTCATGAATATTGAATCATGATTACTGCTTCATAATTAAATGGGCTTCAATAGGAAGGTTAAATTACTCTGCTGAAAAATATCTGGAAGATCTATTCCTCAGAATAGTCATGTCCTGCGCAGGTGTTGTAAAAACCCTGAGGCCAAACCATACCAACCAAACCACTGCTTCCTCAGAGGACCTCATTCACTCTCCCCACAAAGAGCTATGTAGGAATTGAGGTTTGTGCATGTGTGCGTGCCTGTGTGTGTGTGTGTACACTGTGTGTGCTGAATGGAGGAGCCACATGAGAGTCCTTGCTCACAAGCATTTGGATACATGTGATGCAAAGGATACAAGAAGGGAGGGAATTGATCCCTCTTGTGGAAACAGTGCCTTGTGGATGAAGGTGACTAAGCCCAGAACAGTAGGCCAGCTGGACACTGGCATTTCTGAAAAGTCAACAGCTTCTGGTAGCATGCTGGTGGTGTGCTGAGTACCCTCATACAGTGAGAGACTTCAGCTCTTTAGAAAAGGCAAGTGCCCACCAGGTGTTTGTGTAGCTCCAGAAGATGACTTAGTTCACGTGTATTAGAATGACAGCATGCCCCCTTTCCCCAACTGAACTTTGATGTATCTTAAAACTGAAACTTTTCTTAAGAGGGAAAGTTTCAAACAAATGCTATACTACCATAGCTCAGAAATAATTAAAACCCCTCTAAACATCAACTGCTCTTGTAAGGTTGGGTTTAATCCTGGAGCTGTTCTTGTCTCTGCTTGGTCAGGCATTTAACGGAAACTGATGATGCCACATGAATAACAGATAAATCAAGAAGACTTCTGAAGCTGTGGACAAAAATTAAGACAGTAGAGAATTAAAAGCAATGATGAAACTGTCATATTCATGGAATTAGAATTATTTTTTCCCAGACTGCATGACAAGAAGTTCTCAAAAATTTTCTTTGAAATATGTACCTAGTGACAGCTGTGTCTGTCATCTTTATGTGCTGACTGCATTGAAAATCTTGTGAGTACAAGCTACATTCATAGGGGCAGTAAGAAACAGCAATTACTATTTTTCTTTTTACAGTCAGTTTTTAGATTTCAGTTTGATTTGAAAGAATATTACAATGATGTGTGCTACATTATTAGAGATAATAATGGTTTTGAGATGATTTCCAGTACAAAGTCTGATTTTAAGGAAATTAACTCAGCTATACATATTTATACTGGGCAGATAAAAGGAATCCTGAAGGAGTAGCAAAAGGAATGTAAATAAAATTATGCAGGTGTAGTGATGAATTTCAGCCTGCTTCTGACTGTCTAAATGATTAATAGTGCTTCTGTCACACTATATGAGCACATGTAGACACATTGTAGGATAGCACTCTGTATATAACTGATGAATTAACAGTGCTGATCTCATTAGACAGCAAAGAGGTTTTGGGGGCACATCTAGAGCTGTGGTGCTGATATACCGGTGTTCTGCTCAAGAATATTGGTATACAGCTCAAGAAAAAGCAAATCAAACAAACCAGTGGAGGCTGGAGAGAGGCAGAGCACATGGTCTCTATCCAGCAGCAATGCCATTGATGATATTAACTGTGGTTCAGTCTAATTTGGACCATACTGAATAGGAACTGTGTAACTGAAGTGAATAAATTCTGTCCCTTCCCAAATTATGTGTCAGTGCTGTCCTCCCAAGTTACAACTCTTCTACCATTAAGTCTAGAGCAATTATGTCAGGCTTGCTCCCCAGAAAAGCTGGTAAATTAAGTTGCAATATCTTTTCCAACATTTATTCCTGGCCATTTTTTTTTTTTTGCGTTCCTGTTAAAAAACCATTTACCCTCATTCCCCAGGTAGTTACTACTCTGAGCCATTTAATTAAGCCAGACAATAATAAGTGAAGTATTAGTAGCATCCTTAAGGTAGGAAGTCTTTTTCTAACGTAAGTAAAATGTGTAAGCAACAAGGTGATAAAGAATAGCTCGTGCCTTTCTCTTCAGAGATTCAATAGGTTGAGGTGTCCAGAACTGCAGGCAGCACATTCTTTCTTACAGGACTCAAATACTGCATCAAAAGGGCATACCAACTTTGGTCAGAGCTATAGGCATTATTTTTTTTTGTACAGAGGTGGCTTATCATCTCTAAGGAGGCAACAGGTAGTCAGAATCTGTGCTGATGCATATGACTAATTGGGTGTGTGTTATCAGACTGTTACCAAAACTACAAATGCAGTGGACAGATGTCTGTCTACATGCACTTTCACAAAATTATGAGGGCCACAGTCAATCATTTGGGCTGCCAGATACATTCTAAGTTAATTCAGATGCTGGGATCTAGAAATAGCTAGATCTAAAAGTCACCTGAGTAAGATTTGCAGCAGAGCAATCCAGCACTGCAAGTCTGACAGCTTTTTCAGACTACTAGGGTCCATTGAAAAGCAGCATTGAAAAGAAGTTTTAGCCTAGGACTTTCACAAGAGATTCTCAATGAAGAAGAAAAACATCCAACAAAGGCTGTCTTATTTTCAAAGACAGAACTTAGCAGATGAACCATTCTGTTCTTCTCTGATTTTTCTCTGTGCTAAGCAAGTGCCTCTAGACCAAGTCAGCAAGACAGCCACATTTAGTAGCAAAACCTGTTTATCAGGCACAATAAAGTTGCCTCTTGAAGGCACTGCTGTAAGTAATTTAGTCTTTCCAGTGGGTTCTTACACTGTTGGGTAATATCCACTTCTTTCATGTCTATGTAGCATCCTATCTCTAGGTAGCTACAAGAACCTGCAATGACTCCTGTAGTATCTGATTTTCTTTTCTGTATCAGGAGAATAAAAGTTTTGGAGTTTAGCAAAAGTGATTTCACTCTTGAAAAAATTGAATCATCATCCTATTGACAGGTTAGAAACTTCCAATGTGTCTGTTATCATTTGTCACAACAATCATGAGTCACAATTCTTTGTTTCTGAGTTAAACTCTGTTTGTTGAAGAAGAGAGTATTTTTTTCTTGCATCTTAAACAGTAATGCTCCTATAAAGGATAATAATGCCACAAAAGTCATACTCTTTTCTTCTTGTATCTTAAACAAGGCTCTTTTTTTTCAGCTTGACACAACTACCATTGAGTGAGTATGTTCCTCACTATGTGCAGTGTTTGAACAAACTCAGTGCAATGTTTCTGCTGACTTCAGCAGCTCTTGCTTCAGCCTTTATGTTCGCAGCTTAGTTTCTAAAAAAACTCCTTTGGCAAGCTTTCTACATCTGTTGCTCAAGACCATTCCCTCCCATCTTCTTTCCCTCAAGGATTTTTTTTTTTAACCCACTAAGATGCATTAATATCAAGACGAAGCTTGAATGTGAAGACAACAGAGAAAAAATAGTGATATTAAAGCACCATTTGTTACCAATGGTGACATCTTTAAAAGCATTATCTTTCCTTTTGGTTTTGACTAAACAAATCAACTGTTCATGTGGGTCTCTTGTCAAGCCTGTTCTGAGTCTGCCACACAAAAGATGCCCAGCTGTGCTTCTGGTGAATTCTTTTTACTGCCTAACACTCCTTGGGATCTGGGAGGCACTGAAGGTGTGTGTGTGTGTGTGGATGAGCTGAATCTTGCACCAGTTGTAAGCAAATTTAGGAAAATACAGCTGTTCTACTGGTAGAATTTTTGTTGAAGATTAATGTGTGACACTAAATTAAATGCTACTGTTTGTACAGATTCTAGCATAATAAGAGATGTGATACAGCTTTCTGTTTTTACCATACCGGGTCAAACACATTGGGGACCATAATTTACTCCATGTTTACTTTCTCTGACAGGGCATTAGCATCAGCCTGTAAGGTACCTCAAGTGAGCAGAAATTCATTGTCCCTAAATTTACATTTGTGTTTGACTTTCTGGTATTTCCTATTTTTTGCTAGACATTTGAAAGTGTCTGAAATTAGGTGCATTGAATGTGACCTGCTGTAAACAAAATAAAGAAAATAATTAGGTGAGATGCTTAACGTGAGTTCTTTCCTGCACTTTCCACTCCCAATGGGATGTGAAAAATGCTCCTTTTCTCTCTGAGAAACTGCATCACCAGAATGCAATTTTTTTTTTGGTTTACCCTTCTTCCTCATTTTCTTGAAAATTTTAGAAAGCCACATGTACAGTAATGTGGGTTTTTTTTCTCAAATTAGTCTTTCAGTTGTGATTGGGATGCTCTAGACAGAGAACAGGGTTACAAATTAATTGAGATTGAAGTATAATAATCAGCAACTCTTTGAAATCTAAACCTTCTTCAAGTTATATATGACAGGAGGAAATAACTCCTGCATCATTATGTGCAGTCTTAGACCCTTAGTGCATTAGAGAACACCTTTTACCAATATTCAGCGACCAAATTTCACAGAAGACTTGTAGATTTTCATTATAAACTGCCTTTAATTAATTATTTACTCATTATCAGCTGTTTTTCTGCTGGCTGCAAGTCCATATGAATGTGGAAAAGTCTTAATGTGAGATAGCATTACCAATTTTGTGTGTCTGTCAGTACTGCAGTAGAGAAGGTAAAGATTATTTTAATTCCAGTTCTTGACTCCCAAGATAGATTACAAATTTTGGCTGTTCTCTTTCCAGATCTCAGAGGAACATCTGTGATATAGCCTAGGCCCAGCACATTTGAAGTTTTCATGATACATTATGCTTCCTTGTGGTCTGTCTTAATTGAATTTGTGTGTGAGGACAGCAATTACAGAACACATGGACCATTCAACAGATGCTCCATCAAATCATGAAGCCAGTAACTGGGAAATGTTAATGATTGCTGGAGCTGAGAATCCTGGCAATTAGAGCAATCACAGGTAAAAATCCTGACTGGTCCTCAGAAGTCAGTCAAAAGAGAGTGAAAAGCAGCATTCTGTGGGCAGTTGTTATATGAGGCAGTTTTCTTAGGCAGTTTGCCAGGTTTACTCATACTGCCTTAAAACAAAAACAAAGTCCTGCTCTCAGGTGAATTACTTGTATCCTGGTTTTGAGCAAACCATTCCTGTGACTCCTGGTCCTATAATATCCTTTTTACGGCTTCCAGAACAGGATCAGAACAATGTTTCTTTCAAGACTTTACAGAAATATAGACAAGAATAATTCCAGGTGAGGAAGAACAATAGAAGGGTATCATTTGAGACATTCTGCCAGAGGAACAAGTTATGCACAGAGCTGGGCTTGCTTGAGTGTACAGTAAGGCCTGGGTTGCATGGGAAGCCAACCCTTCTGGATGATGGCTTGATGAATAGAACAATTATTTGTTTACCCCAAGGGGCAGCTACATTTCTGGTTCAGTCTTTGGTCTTTAACTATGCTGTACATGATCCTAGAGGATCAAGTAATTGCCATGGAAGTGAAGGAAGACAGAGAATGTTGGACCATAGATAAGAAGCAGTGGTTGCCCCCACTCCATGCAACAGTCAGCCACAAACAGATGATACGCCCAGCACCAGATGGGACAGAAGAAATGCATCTGCCCTTGAAACAGATACCATGTATTTGAGAAAGGTTGCTGTATGACAAAATGTAGACCTACATATTTAGAGCTAAAGTGCTCTACTTCTAGACTTTGAGACCCTGTGTGTATCCTGAGACAACAAATTGTTATAGAAACAGAAGGCTTTACAGGATTCATCAAATCTTGGTCTATCCAGCTTAGAATTCCAATAAAGCACTCCAGGGCCCATGCTAGGAACTTCAGTTATAAGAGAAATTCAAGAGCCAGTCCTTGCGGAAAAGTCTGTGAATAAAGAGGCTGTGACACGACACGTATACTACTATGGAGACTGAATAATTTGTGTTAACTTCGGGTTTTTTGTTACCAAGCTCGTATTTTGTTGGGCTTGTGTGAGATGCATTCCATGGACACATTTGCAAAATTTTTGTGCTTCTTTGACTTTGGCACTACTTCGACCTTTACTGATTCTACTTCACACCTGAGAAAGGGTGTTTAGACTCAAAATCTGATGCATATAACACAAATTGAAGATATTTCTCCTCCTCGTTGCTTTTTTTTCAGCAATGACCCTTCTGGAGAGGCCTATCGAAGGTTTAGGGGAGTCCTCCACAACAGGAGAAGCAAGAATGTTTTTTCTGTGAGGCCTCAAGTGGAAATTCCAATTACTAATGCAATTGTCATCTTTGCACCTGCACTAGTAATAACCAAATTCTTTCTCTCCCTTGGTTTATGCATGATCTTTAATATGCCATTAATTCCATTTTGTTGAGAATCTAAGAATAAAATGAATTTTCTGTTTTTGCCAAAATTCATTTGTGTCTAATAAATACCACTGACAATGAAAGATATTCTTGTGCAGAGATAATTGTGTCACAGGAGTGAATTGAGAAACAGACAGAAACCTTTCCATCTTTGAAAGGTTATGCCTGTGCCTCGATAATCACACATGTCCTGAGACTGACTAATTGATATTACTGAAACCACAGCTAGCAGGACAAATTTCATTTCTGATGTGTTAACGAAAATGAAATTAGAAACACAGAAAGTCAAAAATCCATTTCAGTTCACACACAATTTGCTCTTATTCCTATTTCAGCATGTTCACTAGCTAATCATCATATTCTCTTCCTTTCATACAGACTGATTAGGTCAATGACTGCACAAGAGAAGTCCCCATATTAGCATTTGGAGGAAGACATAGTCTTGGAAAAGGAGGCAGCTGTCAACTGGAGCTTTTTCCCCACAAAATTCAGCTTTGTGATTAGCTCTTTTCACTGCTAAGATTAATAAATACAGGTGTTGTATTTTTTAATGAAGATTGCCCATGTCTTTCTTCAGCTGTATTTATTGCATTTGCATGTGAAACTGCTGTTCAAATCCTGACCTAAAATGATCAGTTTATTGGATGGTATTTCTTGCACTTGCTTTTCATTGGAAGTTGTGAGATTTTTATCTGATCTGACCCCATTTTCTTCTTCTCATTTGTGAATTTAGGCCTTTCCTAAAGATGGCCTAAACATATTCACAGGTAAGAGCCATCCTTCAGAAGTCTGAAAACCAGCTTCTGCAAGGCAGCATATCCCAGTGCTCAGGTCCTGACATCCAGAACTTCCTGAAGATTGCTTGAAGGATGTGCACGTACATGCAATATTTCAGAGTGGGGCACACTTGACAGCCACTCTCTTAATTTGAAAGTTACCCACATAAGCAAGAAGTTGCAAGCATGTGTGCCTTGAGATGTTATCTCTGTGGGACATGCAGATGCTCCCATCTTTCTAAAGGCACAACGTATTAGCTTCTCTTGAAGATATTTCTGAGGACTGCTGTTGGATGAGGCACCAGAACAAGGGCTGCATCATGAACCTCAAGTGAGAATCTGTGACCTCTAACTACTCTTCCTTTCTCCTCACTGAAAAAACCCTGGGATATGTGGGTTCTTTACTAAGTGATGTGAGTCTAAAACACCTAAGGCCATGGAGGGACGTTCAAGCTGTTTTGACTAAGAAGAGAGAGTTTTGGGACAAGTGCAAACTCAATATGGTAACTGTAATTAGTCTCAGATATACACTGAATTTTCTGGGTGGTAAGAAAAATATATCTGTGTCTTTAAGGCTCCAGCGTTTTGTACTTTCATTCTTGTAATCTCTTCCAAATGTTGGAATGCTGAGCCAGCTGGACAGGAGGTGTGTAAGATGATGAATGACTGGATATTCCCATCATCCCTGTTTTCCTTAGGGAAAGGAAGTCTTGGAATATAATGGACACTGCTAACCTGATTCTTCCAGGAAGGGGCAGTGGAGCTGTAGGAGGTGTTGTGCTGAAAACAAATTCTACAACTACATATGAATTCTATGTATTTCTATGACTTCCCAAAAGCCAAAAAACTTCCCATATTCTATAGATAATGTCACTGGAGGTTTGCTTGCTGGACAGTTCACTTCAGGACTTCATTCTGTCCTTGTGTCCGCTTTTTGTATGTTAAATGTCTTACAAGACGAGGTAATCTGAATTGTTATTCTATATGATTGTCTGCTCTAGAAGACTGATTCTTCTCCATGAACAGATGTGTGAGGAAGCCTGGTTAACTGGCAAATATGCAACAAAATACTTGTAATCTCTAAACCAACAACTGACATACCCAAGCACTCAAAGCAAGTAATTCTGTATTCTTCACCTTCCTGTTGGCATCAAAGTTATTTTTCGCATCTGGATTCTTGTGCTGGCCACTTATGATAATTTTGATCAGTTTAATACAATATTTGGGACGCTTACTCTTCAGTGATTCAGATGGACATCAAAGTCAGTGTCCTTCAAAATAACAACTTGTCCATTAATATCCTGCCAGGCAGTTCAAATGCTGCTCCTTCATTTCATACTTTCCACTGTTTGATGCCAGGAAATTGCCAGCAGTGGCCTGTGCTATAAATTTCCATAAAGCTGATTGTGATCCTGCATTCATTACGACATACTCTTATTCGCAGGCTGCTTCTTTGCCTCCAGTACTGCATTTTTCACTTTCTATTGATTCATAATCAGCTGCTTGCTTGTAATGTCCTGTGTTTGTTGAAAAATCATGTGACTTAAAGGTGTTGTCACTAAGTCCGGAAATGCAGTTTTCTTCATCTAGAATCCTTCAAAGCTGGGAAAGAGTCAGGTCTGTAACCTAGCAGCAATTAAAAGGTGAAAGTTGTTGATTTTCTCTCTTTCTCTAGTGGAGAAGGAAGTCCATACATTTATGATAAATGCTTTAAATATTATATATTTTGCAAGTGAAATTGAAGACACATTTCATTTAATGCTTTTTTTCCCTTTCCCTTCTCTCCCTCATAGTGTCACTATAAGGCAAAGATAAGGCTCTTTGACTGCTTTAACTGCATTTTCATATATCAAGATTTCATTTTTAGTGTAACACTAACTTCCCTGTGTTTCTGATGCTTATTTCTGCATAATTACACCATCTGTGCAATTTAATTCACTAATACATACTCTACCCTTTAACTCCTTTTAAATGTCACTCATTTGGGAATTCAAAGTGTACTTTAACACCACAAACCACCTGACGGTTTAAAATTGAGGGTTTTTTCCTGCTGCTGCTTTATAAATGAGCAATTAAGTTACTTAACAACTGCTCCCAGAGCTGACTTCCCTCGAAGTTTGCTTGCAAGGGGAATTAATTTGATCTTAAGCTCTAGAGCAACCCTTTCCCAAGCACTGCCTTCCTTTAGAACTATGAAAACTATTAGACTGCTTATGGTCAGCTTACCAACATTGTGGAATAAGTTGGTGATGCTTTCAGACTGTCCTGGTACAATGTTGAGTGTAGGACCACAATAGCATCTATTCTGTCATCCACATTTCAAATAGTCTGCAAGGATTTTTTAGGGTAGAATTTGACCTATGTCAAGGAAGAACAAGTCCTTCCAGTAATGAAAGCAGCCTCAAGATATTCTGACAAGAAAATCTCAAGGACAAGAGAATATCTGCAGTGGCAGCTGCAGATAGCAGCAAGCATTATCTTCCTGTATTAATCCCTCTCTACCAATAAATCTGCTTGTGTATTCTCTTCCTATTGGGATGAACTTTCAATAAGCTTGACTTTTGCCCATAAATATATAGTAATATACATATTAATAGATCTATATAAAAATACTTCTACATATATATTTATATAAAATATTTCTATATATTTATATAAATATTTATACTCATATATATATATATTTTAAAGTCTATGAGGAAAGTAAAATTTTTTTGATTGTTAATAGTAACAAGAATGCTTCCAACCCAAGCATTTGATGCTTCTATTATTGTGTGATTCCATGATCTCTGCCATGGGACAAGTATCTCTTGTGCCAGCTGAACAATACAAGATCAGATGGGCTCCTTTCCTCCTTTCTTTGCTCAGCTGGCATGTATTCTCATGTTTGTTGCCCTTGTTTGGACACATTTTAATATTTTTTATATCCTTATTGTGAAGCCAAATCCTGCACACAACACCTGATGTGAAGCTGTACCAATCTGAGTATCACGGGATAATCACTGCTTTGGACCAGTTAGATACAGTGTGCTTAATGCAATACTTAAAGCACTTTTGGGCTCCGTGGCACATTGTTGACTCACACTGAGCTAATCATCAAGGAAAACCCCTAATTCCCTTTCTGCGTGGCTGTACTCCAGCCTCTAGTCTCCAAAACTATATAGACATCTGGGATTACACTATTGCAAGAGCTGAATCCAGGCATTTATCTTTGTTAAATTGATGTGGTTGGTGAGTCCTGGCACTCTAATCTATGAAGATCTCTCTGTAAGACCACTCTATGCTGCAGGGAATCCACAGCTCATCCTAGCTTAGTATTGCTGCAAATCTGCTTAATGTGCACTAAGCTCCGGTGTCCAGGTCACTGACAAAAACACTGAAGAGAACAGGGCCTGAAACTGAGCCCTGGGGAACACTAGTAGTGACTGGTCACCAAATGTTACCCTGTTTGTTACAGCTCTTTGAGCCAGAGGCTTCAAGGCAACTGTTCCTGCAGTATGTGCATGCTGGGCACTTTGTCCAGATGGATACAGCGAAAGTCAGAGTCAAAAGCTATTCAAAAATAAAAACCCACACATCCACTGCCTTTCATTTGTCCACTGTGTAACCTTCACAAACCCATGTTTGCTTTGACTAACAAATGCATTCCTCTGAAATACTTTTCAATAATTCCCAGAATAATATTCTTGAAAACAGGAAAATGTTTGCCATCTCCCACTGACTGATTCTCAAGATTGTTGATAAATAATGAAGTCCTGCAATACCAACAGCCATCTCTTTCAGCATACTGGAATGAGTCCCATTGGGCCCCACAGACTTCTGTGCATTAATCTGCTGAAGAAAATTCATGTACAAGTACAAGCAGTACAAGTTCAAGGCTGACTGAGAGCATTTAGTTTAGTTGTGGTCCTCCATGTGAAGCTTCAGAGGACACAAGGTCCTCCATTGATATTAGAGACAGATGTGAAGAAGAAATGAAATGTTGCTGCTTTGTCTTTGTTTGTGAGGTGTCCAAGACCAACCTCCTCATGCAATGGACAATATTTTTGCTCTTCAAATACAAACACTTTAAAAAGCAGTTCTGCCATCTACCACAGTATGTGTCTTCAGCTCAAGCTGAGTTTCAGTCATGTGAATTTTCTCTCTACAGCATCTCACTAGTCTTTCTGTGTAGACTAAATTTTCTTCCATTTCTGAAATTTCTAAAATTTTTTTCCTCCATGATTCAGAAGGAAATTCCTGTCCAGCCAAGCTGAACTCTTGCCTCATTTGTTTGAATTTTTACACATACTTCTCCTCCATCCTCAAAAGATAACTCTTAAAGTTGATCAGCATTTATGAACCTCAATGCCCTTGAAAATTGATTCCTAGGGGACTTTTCTGACTAGTTTCCTGAGCAATCTAAAGTCTGCTCTTCCAAAAGCCATGATAGTAGCTCTGCTGAGAGTTTTCTGCATACCTCAAGAGTTTAAACTTAACCATTTAATGATCACAGTAGTCAAGTCAGCCACTGATCATCACAGCACCCACAGGACCATTTTATTTACAAACAGCACATCTGGGAAGTTGAATTTACTGTAAGAGCAACTGATCTAGAGATTCCCCTTAACTCTTGACAGAATAATCATACATCAATGTCACCATCCTGTTTGGGTGACTGGTAGTAAACCCCCAGAATTGCTTTTACTTTGGTATTTTGTTCATTTTTCTGCTATTCTTTGCCCAGAAAGTCTCAATGTGTCCCCAGCTGCAAGTGCTGCAAAGTCCAGCCCCTGCTTTACACTGAATGCTATCCCTTCACCTCAACTTCCCTGCCTATCTCTACTGAAAAACCTGTTAATGTTCATCATAGTATTCCAGTCACAGGACTCTTCCCACAAAGGCTCACTTACCCTGCTGAGTCACAGTCCCCTCTCCAGTAAAAAACTTGGCTGAGGGAGGAGAAAATAATCAAGACTGGAGGCTAGCAATTTGGAGGCTAGCAAATGATCCCAAGATAAAGACTGTTGGCCCAAAGTGTAGAAGGGCCATGAGAGCTGGGGAAGAGTCCTGGTTATGGAAAGATGCTTTGCAGCATGTGGGATATCTGTATGACTTTCCTGCTGCATCTGTGAAACTTTGTTTAGGGAGGACTGAACTATGGATAGAAAGGCTGATTTTACACTATAAAAGAATCCCATTTCCCTGAAGTTTCTCTCATGTGCTTCCAATGAAACATGACCAACTAATGATAGATACTGTGGATCTTTTACTTTCACTGTCATTTAACCTGATTAGTCTACCTTCTTTCTTAGTACTGCTCATATTTAGCCCCTGTTTCACTGGAGACCTTGCTATGTCTAGGAGGAATCTCTTTTCCTTTCTTTAGCCACAAGCAGTCAAGAATATTGCATTTTTAACAGTGTTGACTCACACTAATTGCAGACTTGCAAACTCAGCAAGTCACTTAGGCACAAAAAACTCTCAACATTTCCAAAACATTT
>VXBU01008697.1:898261-987160 GCA_013400315.1 Bombycilla garrulus | reverse complement strand
TCAGCCTTTCCAGGTAACACAGAACACCCTGTGCTGCTGCCTGGGGAGTGCAGTGTCCAGGGAATCCCTGAGAAGCGATGAGCAATGATTCTGACTTCTACGTGCCCTCCCTGCAGCCTCCCAGCCAGGGCTGTGGGGTGGGCAGAACAAGGAGAGACAATTTCAGTGCTCAGAGAGAGGATCTGAGCCTTTCACAGCCAACCACAGAACTGGGTTCAAATCACGCCGTGATAAAATCTGGGTTTAGAGATCCTGGTTTATCTGTTTGTGTAGGGGTGCTATAAAAAGCACATCACCATGGTATCCCAGCTCTTTCCAATTAAAGAAAACCATTCCTACCATTTACTTAGCAGCTCTGACAATAGCCTGCAGCAGCAGTAAAACAACTTGACTGCCTGGCATTTTACAAGATAAATTCTTCACTGCACTCTGTTTTTTCTTGCACTGTTGCTTGCAAAGACTTAAAAAGTTACTGCTCCTTCAACGACTGAGACTGGTATTGTTACACTCATCTGAGCTATGGATCACTGGCTACACTTTGTACCGCCACATGCCACTTTGGGAAAAATCAATTTTAGTCTTGAAGAGCTCAAACTGGTGTTGCAGAAGATCAGTGCACATTTCCAGGTGCTGCAGGGCATTGGCATCTTGATGTGGATTCAACAAAACATGACATAGGTATGGTGCAAAATTGCTTACTCTTACGCTAAAGGATCTTCTGTGAGAAATTACACAGTAAATCAGAATACAGATGAGCTGAGCAAGGCACAGTGATTGCAGTAAACACTTCTACGTTTTTCACAATCTTAGCACAAAAAACCTAATTTATGTCGGTAGCTATAAATGGCTATGGAAATAAATGCTGTAGATTTAGTAGGAAAATCAGATAGTATTTAATAAAGAGATTAAAAATAGCATGTAACTGATGCTGAGGAAAGAAGCAGTTTGTGCCCGATAACGGTTAGAAGTATTAAAAAAGCTTCTGTCCAGCATTAATTGTCACCTAAACTGGATATAATGTCAGTACTTTCTCTCTACCTTTTTTTTAGATTTTGTTTAAAATCTCTGCACGTTTTCATGCATCTGCAAAGCCTGAGAAAAGGATCACTTACTTTCTTTGCCCTGCTGTCTTTCTGCACAGACAGAAGAGTTAATTTCTAAATCTCTGTAATTTAGCAGTGGGTGTAGCCTTGCCTGTCTGAAGGACTCAGATTGCACTTCCATGGGATATTAACTGTGCTTCCAGTGAGCACAGCCCAGAAATGCTGAGTCCAGAGAAGACATTCTGCTGAACTCATAGAAATCTTCTCTGCCAGATCTTATTTATGAACGTTTTTGAAGGAGTAACTTTGTCTCCGAAGAGGTTATGCTAAATCAAGTATCATCTGTTTGGAAAAATTTCACTTCACGCTGGGTCAGGTGCTGTCTGTTCTCCTGCAGCTGACAGAAGTCAGATGTGTCCTGGCACAAGGATAAAGCAGAATATTCATTTCCCTGGGCATCCAGGCTCCCCTGATGCAGATCTGTGCTCCTGTCTGGGGTCCCCACCAGCTGGGAGCTGCTGCAGCGTTCCCTGTGGAATGTCAGCCTGTCCCTCATCTGCTGCCTTTCCTCACCTGGGCCCTGCTCAGCTAAATGACCCAAGTCAGCAAACAGAGCAGGCACAGGAGAATTCTGCTGATCAGACTGATTGGGCAGGGACAGGTTGGGAATTGCTCACAGGAGCAGTCCCACCAGGAGACTGGTGGCAGGAATGACCTCCAGGCCCTGCAGGGTGCTGGTCACAGAGTCAACAGAATGAACCAGGCTGGAAAATGTTGAAGTGAAAAACTCGAGACTCCTTTTTCTTCGTGCAGAAAATGAAGTCTTCATGCATCTTTATTCACAGAACTTATTTTCATTCAGTTTTCACAGACCTTGTGTTGAGCTCCAATTGGTTAGTGGCTTTCTTGCCATTTACTCTATTGGTTAATGACAGGTATTTTACTTGTCAATCAAATCTCTCTGTTCTTGGTTAGTTACATATTTTTTTCACTGATTCTCATGGGAGAAATCCCTTGTTTTTGCAGGTGCATTTGCTTTTCACTCTCAGAACAGGTTGTTGTGTTAATTGCTTTCATTCTTATGGTTTTTCACGTGGGCAGTTAGCTACCTGCACTTAGAAGTAACAGGCCAGCTGACAAGTGTTAGCAGAGCAAGGTCTGATTTTACAATTCTTTATAAAAGGCCCTTTATTTTTAATTGTTTCTTTATGTAGAGACCTATCTTTATAATTCTTCTACTTGTCCACAACAGGAAAATTTATCTTTAAGATCATGCAGTCTAACCGGTGACCTGTGCTCATTGCAGCAGCCGTGCTTTACCTGGAGAAGCAGGTATGGAAACAGCTTAGCTGGTGAACAGGATCCTAAACAAATACAGCTTGGAGCTCTCCAGTTGCCAGTGGAAGCACCAGATCCTGCCAGCTGCAGGTCAGGAGCAAAACCAAAAGAACAGAAAGGGAGGTCGAGCAAACAGACTCCTGCAAAGATTTACTGCTCTTTTTTTTTTTTCTTTTTCCTGCAGGGCTTTCCAGGAAATACAGTTAAACAAGCAGGTGTGGTACTGAAATACACTCTGCATTCTTCCCAAAACAAATATGGATTTGTGCAGAGATAGTCAAAACTTCCTGAGCCATGCCAGCTCTGCATGTGCTCTGTTTGGAAGGAAAAGGCAGGTGAAAATTCATTGCCAAATATCAGCTCTGAAGAACAAACTGGGTAAAGGAGTTGTGAAATAAGACTGAATTAAGGAATTCCAAATCTATGACTCAGTTTGATCATAAACCCTTCAAATCTTCACTGAAATATGAAAACAAACCAAGGATGTTTAAAGTGCTTCATTATGCAAACTCTGGATTTTTTTCTTATTGTTTCCTTCAGAAAACAGCTGGTGATGGTGACAAGGGTTTTGTGACAAATGCTTTTGACATTTACACATTGTACTGAATGCTACTGGATACTTGTAATTTATTGTAATGATTTATGAGTAAAGAAGCATAACAGTGTTGAAGTGCTGGTATCTTTTCTGTAATTCTGGCAAAGATTTTCTAAACAACAATGTTCCCCTTTTGTATTTCAGGGTTTCGATAGCACATAGAACATTTTCATTTATTCCTCCAGGGGAAATGTCTCAATGACATCACCTTCATATTATCTTCCTTTTTTGAGAATATGCTTGAGCACAAATCAGTTTTTACATTTCAAATTTTATGATACTCCAGTTACAGATCATTTGGGTCACAAGTGACTGGATCTGCAGTGCATCAGGAAACATCTACTTATCCAAAATATTGTCAGGATTTTGTCTTGCTCAAGCTCCCTCTTAGTGGGAACAAGGCTTCTGTAGGCATCAAATACCCTCAATATATTTCTTTTCAAAGAACTCTGAAAAAAGAAGCATTTTATCTTGGAGGGGGTGCTGTTGTTCCATTTTTGTTAACGAGAGCGTTAACAAATATTAGGAGCCTGGTTGACAAATTAGAACATCAGAAAAATAAAAAGGAATTTTGGGCAATGTGGGACCAAATCCATTCATGGAAATTCACTGTCAGGAGGCAGATCAGTGGATTCTGCTTTCACAAAGCAGTGCAGGAATGATGGGGTAAATCTTTGCTACCCTTGTCCATTTGTTTCAGACCAGGACCAGTGGAGCATTTTGATGCAGAGTTCCCCCGTGATGAGCAGAGTTTCCTGATGCAATCTGAGCTCTTTTATTTCCACCTCATTTTACTTAATGCAGAAATCTGCCCCATTTAAAAAGAGAAATTCCTTCTTCCCCCACCAGAAATGAATCCAACAAAAGCCTTGTGGAACAATGTAAACATCTCCTGGAAATCCTCCTTGTGTTTCTGTCTGATTGACTGTCAAACTCCAAAATCTATTTGCTGAAATGATGGCAGTGTGTGAGCCCGAGCATGTGATTCCAGACTGTTGTCATGCTGCTCAAGAATTGTTCTTCCTATATATTGGCTTTCCTGACCATATGCTTAAAAGTTTATTTTCAGGAGCAGAATCAGTTGATACGGCTGAGTTATATTTATATTATCTTCAGTGTTGCACTTAAAGAAAGCAAAGCTCAGTTTTGGAGATTTTCCTAATTAGTCATTACCTTGAAGAATGCCTCATCCATGGTCTATTTTCCATCGCTTTCTATTTGTTTCTTATGTTGAGAGTAATGTTTAGAGCAGCATTACTGCTCATTACCCTGCTTAGGACTTGACTGTTTCCACTGACTGCCAGAATCTTTTTTTGGAGAAATATATACTTTTCCTCTTAGTTCGCTGTTTCTAAATTCAACAAATATATCATATGCCACTTCCTCTTTTTGCAGTTTCTGCAATACCATACTTCACACACGAAGCTAAAATTATCTCTGTGTTCGGTTGTAGGTGATTTCAAAATGAGCTCATTTGTGGAAAATATTTTGGAATGAGTGTCTAAAGCAACTGTACCCCAATTCCTTTTCATACACAGGAGAGGAAAACCCACTTTTTTTTCTGTCTTCCTCACCTTACTGCCTCACATGAAAAGCAGATTTTTTTTCTCTGATCATTCCCTGTTTTGCTGCATTTTAGGACATCTCTGAAGCAGCTACTCTAGGCAGCTAACACAGAAGGACCTGAAAACTGATCAATTAATTAGATAATCTCCTTCCTTGCCTCAGCTGGCTGCAGTGAGGGCTCTTTTAAACCCTCCTCAGCTTGTTTTGGCTTGCAGAGGCTGTTCAGAAGGATCTGTAGCTTCTCCTGATCCTGGCCAAGTGTGAACTCCCCAGCTGCAATGATTTTCTCTTGTTAAATCTGGGTAAAGGTACTTGAGCTCAGCTGAATGACATGTATTTTAAATATTGGCTGGGAAGATGGTCAGGAGTCCAAAAATGTGAGTTCCATTTATTTTTTTCTGGTTTTACACTCATTACACCTGGTGTTTGTCCTGCTCTGTAAACAGCAAATGTATCAGGCACTGAATCAAACCAAACCTCACCTGTAGCTGCACCTCTACAAGGAGTATGTTAACTTGTCAGGAATTCATTAAAATGATAATTTGTGAGTGTTTTAATGAAATTATTTTGACATAGAGACAGAATAAGCAGCAGAAGGGTACAAGAAAACTGTGAGTTAATTACTTGAACTTAAAAGCCTCAACCAAAATATCAAAAGAAAAAATCCCAGTGTTTATTTTTGCTTCAACACTTGTGACACTCATCACAGATACATCTTCTTTACCTATGGTGCTATAAAAGATCTTTTTGAGATGTGAATGATTGTGAGAACAACAATGCTCTTACATTAAACATCTTTATTAATATGGATACTCTCTGATTTAGCTGTGTGGAGCTTCAAAACATGTTGTTTTGGAAGACAAAGTACAACCAGAATTTAGAATGAATGTGAGAAATAAGTTTTTGTGGACAGATACTTTGCTGACAATTTGAGTTTAATCCTTATTCAAATTGAATTTCC
Source organism: Bombycilla garrulus (assembly GCA_013400315.1). Taxonomy (NCBI): domain Eukaryota; kingdom Metazoa; phylum Chordata; class Aves; order Passeriformes; family Bombycillidae; genus Bombycilla; species Bombycilla garrulus. Next base: position 981,657 of record VXBU01008697.1, on the reverse strand, counting down.
TTTGAGAAAGCTTAAGGCCATCAATCTATTACCAGACAACAAAACTGACTATTACTCATTGTAGTTGGGTTTGTTTGTTTTTATTAAACCTGAAAGAAGTGTGGTGAGCAAATGTGTTTGTAAACCCAGCAGATTGATAGTCATGTTTAATGTGGTAAGAGAAGAGCTTTGGTGCAGTTTGTGTTTTCTGATCCTTTTTTCCCCCTCAGTTGTGATTCCTCTCCCCTCCCTTTTGTCCCCTGCTGGTTTCCATTGCTCTGTTATTGTGTGTTTTGCTCTTTATTCATCCTGGACTGGGTTAGGGCAGCGTGAGGGCCGGGCTGGTGTGGGATTCAGAGCTGGCTGAGGTGTCTGAGCTCCCCAGCACTGCACAAAACTGTTTGTGTGGCAAAGCCTTTGAAACCTGCAGGGAAATTCAGTGACCATGGATGGCAGGTCTGGCTTGGCTTCAGCAGGATGGGGAGGACAGAGCAGAAATGGGATTTACCCTGGAACAAGGGCCCCTGAGGACCAAAACTCTGCAGGGCAGAGCAGAAATGGGATTTACCCTGGAACAAGGGCCCCTGAGGACCAAAACTCTGCAGGGCTGCTCCAAATCCAGGGCATGACAGACAAGTGGAGCTGGGATAACACAATCAGCAGAACAGAACCATCTGCTCTGTGCCAGTGAGCCCTCACACATTTACCTGGGCTGGCACAGCAGGACAGGGCTGGAGCTGGCACAGACTTTGCACCTGCAGGAGCCTTTTAGAATCCCTGAATGGTTGGGTTGGAGGCACCTTAAAGCTCCTCTGGTTTCACAGCAGTCCAGCCTGGCCTGGGCACTGCCAGGGATCCAGGGGCAGCCACAGCTTCTCTGGGCCCCTGTGCCAGGGCCTGCCCACCCTCCAGGGGAGAATTCCTTCCTAAAATCAAACTTTAATCTACCTTCCTTTAACTCAGGCCATTAATGCTCATTGCTCATTTGCTCTCCTGGCTCTGATTGGGGTCTGCAGGAGAGCCTCTCCTCTCGTGCCAGGTGATTCCTCCTCTCTAAACCTCCCTTTTACACGAGCAGTATTGCTTTCCTCCCCTTCTGCTCTTTAAAATAATATTAATATGTTTATTTTGCCAAAAAAATATGCTTTTAGGGGACCAGCCAGGACCAATAAAAGTCGCAGATTCTAATTAAGGCAGTCACACATTAATAGATTGCTTTTCTAGAGGTTTGAAATCACCATACGTTGTAAAGTCAAAATTAATCCTCTTTTAGTGACATGTAAATGAGGACAGGTTATTATTTGGAAAACAGGAGCAAAACCTGTAGCCTCTATCTCATTAAGTTATTTTGGTACAGAACCATAATAATCAGTGTTGCTTGGGGCTGAAACAGATGCCCGGTATTGTGATTAAGGAGATGTTTGTGCATATATTTTAAAAGAAAGCCCCGGAGAGGAGGACACGGCAGGATTCTGTATCCAGGCAGCTCTTCTGAGCAGCAAGGGGACAAGAATGACATTGCTCACCTCCTTCCTCTTTTGTGAACAATACTTGAAGGAATAAAACTCCCCACTAACAGCAGGACTCCAGCTGATAGGTATTGGTCTGAATGTGCTGCTCAGTCACAGCAGCAGCAGCACTTTGGGTAGATTCAGTTCCATTTTTCCTCCTGATGGTTGTATCATTAGGATTTTGCTTGAATTTTGGATGTTAAGTGTACTATTGGCACAATAACACTGAATGATTAATGGCCTGTCCTAGGGAACGTGGCACGTCAATAAAACCGGTTTTTAATAGCAGTGTTGCAATTCCCCAATTGAAAGAATTTCAAGAGTCAGTTAAGACAAAACCTATTTTTCTTTATCAGAACTCCTCAGCAGTTGTGTACCTGAGCACACAGGACAGAATGGGCTCAGTAACTGCACAGAGGATTATTGCTCCCATTCTCTCACTCCTTATCAGGAAAGAGAACAACAGAAATATTGCTTGCAGTTCCTTTCCTGTATCTCCCACCATCCCAGGAGCCAAACTAACCTGTGCTGCAGAAAAAGGGCTGGAAATATCACTGACTTCAGGCTACCAGAACACAGGAGCTGTATGCCCAAAAACATTAACTGGAATATTCAAAAAAGGATTCGTTTGTGATTTTTTGTGTGACCATAAAATCCTTTATCAGACTTCATCCACTTCACTTGGTGGTGGGTCTGGAAATCAGGCATAGATTGCAGTGAAGGTGATGACAACTTCCAGTTCTTTCACTGCCCTCATGCTCATTTCTTTAGCCACAGTTTGTGCCCCCAGGAAGGCAGGAGCAGCCTCCTAGGCTCACGTGGACCTGCTGAAAAGAGAACAGTTAATAGAAAAGAAAAAACAAAAAGCTCTAGATGTCTGGAAATGCTGCTGCTGAAAAGCTCCAAAATTATAATACTCAAACTGATTGCATGAAATTTCCAGCTGTTAAAAGCTGAACTTGATTCCTCCTTTAATCACTCTGAACACATAATACATGTTTAGAATTAAAGGTCATCCACTCACCCAGGGCCCTACAAACGTGCTTTGACATTAAAAGGTTTACAATTAAAATCCACCAGGACGGGGAGGTACCAGCAGGGCCTGCAGGATGGAGCAGGGCTGTTCCCGGGGCCTGGAACAACTTTTATTTGGTGTTGGGGCTGAGAGAGAGAGAGGGGCAGGCTGGGATCGGGCAGGGACCCCTCCTGCTGCCCCTGCTCCTAGGGTGGTGGCAGCTCTGCCAGCGGTGTCACCAAGCCCAGGGGCAGGGATGGGAACACTGCTCATGGCCAGCAGTGTGCCAGCGCCTGCCAGCCACTCCTGCAGAGCTGGGACAGGGTCTGGGTGACAGGGGACAGGGCCTGGGGAGTCAGAGCTGGGACAGGTCCTGGGTGACAGGGGACAGGTCCTGGGCAGTCCCAGCCATGTCCTGGTGTAGCTGAGGATCACCAGGAGCAGGGTCAGGCACAGCCCCAGGTGTGGCACAGCCGGGCTGCAGGTCGGGCACAGCCCCAAACACGGCAGTGCCAACTGGAAAGCAGCAAGAGGGGCTGAGCCCTGGCCCAGGGCACCCACGGAGCTGCCAGGGCACGGGGACAGCCNACAGGGCCTGGGGAGTCAGAGCTGTGTCCCAGGGCCTCCTGCAGAGCTGGGACAGGTCCTAGGTGACAGGGGACAGGTCCTGGGCAGCCCCAGCCATGTCCTGGTGTAGCTGAGGATCACCAGGAGCAGGGTCAGGCATAGCCCCAGGTGTGGCACAGCCGGGCTGCAGGTCAGGCACAGCCCCAGGTGTGGCACAGCCGGGCTGCAGGTCAGGCACAGCCCCAAACACGGCAGTGCCAACTGGAAAGCAGCAAGAGGGGCTGAGCCCTGGCCCAGGGCACCCACAGAGCTGCCAGGGCACGGGGACAGCCCAGAGCTGCCCCACGGTTCAGAGCTGCCCCACAGCTGAGCTGCCCCGAGCCCTGGCAGCAGGAGCTCAGAAGAGCACAGCTCTCAAGGCCATCGCATTTTGATGCATTAATGTTTAAGGGAATTCTGGCTGTTCCTCTGCTTAAAATTATTTCTTTACCAGCAGAGCAGAGACGCTCTTTTCCTTTACATTTCTGTCAAAAAACAATTGGCGTGTCAGGTTGCATTATGTCACATCATTTGCTGAAACACGAGCTGACATACTGTAACCAAAAGGTATTTGAACATATCATGTCAGAAACTGGAAGCAGGAATACAGCTCTTGCTCTCTCTGTCTTGGCAGGAGTTCTCGTTTTCCACTCTTGTTTTAATTCCTCTTCATTGCCAATTAAAAAAAAAAAAATCACTGCAGAGACAAGTGTCCAGTTTTGCTGCCTGTGCTCAATGCCCCTTTAATCTTTCCTTCTGTTCCTTGAGAAAATGCAAAAAAGCCATGAAAGCGGAAGAAAATCTACCCAGGTGAGGGAATTTGCTTACCAAAATCACCTTTGAGACTTGACGACCTGAAGAAAGATTAATTAAAGTAAGCGGAAATTCAGAAATTAAAGAAACAAGGAAAAAACCCCAAGGAATCAATAGAAATCAGTGCATAAGAAACCAGAGAAAGCTGATGCCAGTCATCTTCATTTTTTAGGATGATACATGTCGAAGATTGAAACTGAGAGATTGGCAGTAGTTTTTTTGGTATTTGTTTGGGTTTTATTTTTTTTGTTTGTTTGTTTGTTTTTTGTTTTGTTTTGTTTTAAGGAGAAATCCAGGGCAATTTATGCTGCTGTTGCAGTGTGATGGGATCAGGAACCAGCCCTGGGCAACCCTTGCTCCTGGTCAGTCTGAATTTATGTGCCCCTGACCTCCACTGACATCTTACCCAATTTATATCTCATTCATTAATTTAGCTGTGTGCTTTCTCATTGATGCTTTTCCAGAAACTGAAGAAAAGTTAATATAATCTCATGAGTGTTTGTTCTCCTTTCACCACTTTGTTATTCCCTCTCTTTTCTGTCACTGCTGTGTTCTTTCTTCTCTTTTCTGGCTTCCTTCCTTGATCCTCTTCTTCCCTTTCATATTTTTCAGAACAATGTGCTTTTCCTCACTTTCAACCTTTCTTGTTTTTCTCCAACCTCCTTACGAACTCCATTCTTTTCCTGGATTATTTTTCCTCACTAGGATATTCTTCTATTGTTTTGCTCAGGAGTTGAATTTTGCTGGAAAGGACTTTCAGAAAGCTGCTGCTTCCCCTTCTGCTGTGCTGGTTACCCGAGATGAGGCTGCTTTGGCCTGCATTAATATTTACAGACTTGTTTTATGAATCTGAAGATTGATTTAGCGTGAGAGTGATGCAGGGGAGCGGATGAACCGTGGAAATGCTAAGATCTACTTTGCTGAGATTCATAAATCTAAAAGCCATGCTGAGGTGAACAGCTTTTAGAAGAGCAACACCTAATGACTGAAAATCACTGAATGTCTAAAGTCTTAAACAAGTTGGAAACTTATCTTTCACAGGTAGCAAAAAAAATAATCTTTAATGGTTAAATACATTCTCCAAACTCTTACAGAATTACAGCTCTTCTCTTTAAAATGTATAAAGTCTAAGGAGTTCAGGTAACAGCAGTTTTCCCAGGCAGTCAGGTGATAAATGTGCTATTTGCTAACATCAGTATACATTTTCTTACAAAAGCACAGCATATTTAAAAGACTCTTGGTACTCTCATCCTTTTCTTTTTCAAAAATTATGGGGTTTTTTGCCACTGAGTCTTTTGTCTTGTAGATACTAAACCAAATCATTTTTCAAGGTCAAACCATGCAGTACAGATTTAATTTCAGCACAGACACATGAAATGGTAATCAAGTGGTAATTATTATAAACTCCAACCAAATATTCCTGTTACAAGTAAAACACAGAATGACTTTTACCATGCCTTGCTCCAGAACTAAAGCGCTTTCAGACCACCTAGAAAGGAACATTTTGGAATGAAATGTGACATTCGAGGTTGGGCTGTTATGTCTCTTATGCACAGTAAGTTCTGTAGCAGCAGCATCGCAGCTCTGTCTGAAGCAGAGGATTTAACACATTTACTGCCCTGCTGACAGGGACAAGCTCAGTGTCTGTCACACAAACTTGGTGTTTAAGAATGAGACACATTCTTCTTCTGGCAGCTGTGAAGCAGTGGGAGGGAAGACACCTGAGAAATGTACCTTGTACCAGTCAAGGACTTGGCTCTCTCTTTGTGCTGCGTGTTATTTTGTGCTAGAAAAAGCGAGTTGAACTGCGGGGTGAGTCTGGATGTGAGCATTTTACCTGTAAATTCATTTTACTTGAAGACAGGCGGAATAAACCATTTTCCTTGAACCCCTGAGCTCTACAAACTCTGCCAGGGAGACGTGCCTAAACCAATGAGATTATGTTGATATTTCCTACACATTGTTTTATGTATTGTGAACACTTCTCCTCAGCTAAGGGCTAAAAGCTTGACTTGTATAACCAAGGCCCATTATAAAGAAAAAGAATCAAAAGCAACACACAGTGTGCACCTGAAGAGTAAAACTGCAAGAGAATTCTGTTTTCGACACGGTTTTTGCCTATCAACCCATCGTGCAAAGTGGGTTTATATACCTGCTGTGAGTGTCTCGTGTGTGTAATATCCACATCACAGAAATACACATTTTGGAAAACAAAGTGTTGCCTATCCAAGATGGAAATGTACAGGAGAAGTCACAGCAAAGGAAAAACAAACAGAGCTGTGGAGACCTACCGTGGATTTGGAATAAAACTGTGCAGCTGGGCACAAGGTGTGAAGAGAACCTGCAGCAGTTTCCTGTGGCTTGGTTCTACTCAAGCACTGAGGGAAATTCTGTGTGAATGCAGCATTTTCCAGCACCATCCATTGTTCTCCTGGAAAAATGTGGCACTTAGTGGTACTTGGCAGAAAGGATGTGCTTTGGTGTTTCTGCTTTGGTAAATAAACCCGCCTGCATCCCAGAGCCCTGCAGCTGTGGGCTCTTTGCTGAGCCCCACTGCAACACCTGGCACATCTTCTGAGTACTGGGAGCGAGCTAAGGGAGTTAGAGTTCTAAAACTTGGCAAAAGTTTTGGGAAAACCCCACCCAAACCCCAAACACCCCTGTGAACACTGTCTGACTGTGTATCTGTTCTAGATTCATTGCTCTGACGGGTAAGTTTAAAAGCAAGCAGGAGGTGTAAGTGTTGCATGTGACACTTTCAAAAGTGTCCTGAACATCCCTAAAGCATCAGTGCCACAGGAGAATCTGATCATTCTGCATTTGGCTGTTTTCTCCTAATGCAAAATCAGTGCTTTTTATCAGTATTTGAAGAGTCAAACCATTCCCCCCAAATGATTAATAGAATCCCCTAACATATAGGGGAAAAAGTTTAAATTTGATTTTTTTTTTAAAGAATAATCTTAGAATAAATTGTTTTCCTATAGATTTTTTTCCTGAACCTATATTGAAGTGTTTGAAATGTGCTCATGGAGCCACATTTATAAGAAAAAGTATTATCTTTTATTAGATCACATAGTGTATCTTGAAAAAGGAGCATCTCAGGCTCACAAATGCTTTCTTGGCCCCTCTGTAGGGATATGGAAAATAATCTTGCTGGGAGGAAGAGAGCTCAAGGGAGAATATAGATGTCCTGTTAATCAGGACATAAAAAAGAAAGGAGAAGCTGTGATGTGACAGTGACTGGTGGGAGAAAATCTGGCAAACAGCAGAGAGAAGATCAGGAGGTATGACAATTTGGGAAATGTATGTATAATTTATAAATCCAGAGTTATTTTATCAATTTCATGTAGCACTCTTGCTCGGTCTGTATTTAATCTGCCACTTGCTGGCTGGGACTGTGCCATAGATCACACACTCTGGGCAGCAGACTCAGGAGTGATCTGGGAAGAGATAACAGGAGATGATTTTTGCCCAGAAAAGCACTAGTGCTAAACAGACTGGTTAAACTAAAGGAAACTGATGGTCTCAGGTTGTCCTCAAGATTAGAACAACGGGAGCTGCCTGGTGAGAGAGCAGATGAGGAGAGAGTTCTGGGAGCTGCTGGAGCGGCAGGCTGATCAGCAGGGCTCTGGCCTTAACACCACGGCAGAATTGTCCAAAACTCCAACGTCTCCCAGGGTTACAGTGGTCCCAGAGAGAAGGTTTTGATTTTCTGGATTTTTGTTTGCCTTTTTGCTTTTTATTTTGAGAGCTGTAAGCCTGGGTGCTTTCTCCATTAACACAGCCTGGATAATAATATAAATTTATAGTCTCCACCAACTTTGTAAGTGCTGTAGGGTCTCACAAGATGAAACTGTGAGCTGCAGTATTTTGTGTCTGGAGTGGGAGCTTTATCTCATTCTCCTGGCTCCTGCTGTTCAGACTTTGGCTGCTTCCTGCTCATTTTACTGATAGGAAATGTTCAGGTTTGGCTTTCCATCAGTGTGTGTTTACCGGCAGCACTTTGGCACAGCCTCCTCCCTGGGTGTTGCAGCCTTGAAGAACTTTTAAGTGAGTGCTGAGCACAAGTTTCTGTTTGTATCATCTTGCCCTGGGAAGGGAGAATATTTGACAGAGCACTCCAGCTCAGCCAGCAGCTGGAAAGGAAGCAGGGTATGCTCTCCACATCAGCACAGGTCAGCACACTGATGTTTGTTGTCTTCCTGCCTTCTTTAAAAGGTAAATACTGTCACAAGTTTAAATTGCAGGGGTTTTATCTTTAACAAGTCTTTAAGCATTTAGGATCACCGAGGTCCTGTTCCTGTGATCCCAAGCTGCTGTTAGAATACAAATATTTTCTGAACAGAAATGCAGCACAAGTGTTCTGAGAATAATGTGCGCACTGAGTGGAGTGACCCCACGAGGGGGAGGGTACAGCCCAGGTTCTGTGTCTGACTCCTTGGTGGCAATGGTCAACCAATTAATGGAAATAGAGGGGTCTGTGTTCTATTTGCTAAGACTTTATTCATAGTGAAATATTCAAATTATGGATAAACTGACTCCCTTTTTCCCTCAGAGCATTTACAGCTTCCTCATGTGAGGAAGAGAAGGGGCAGGCTTTGATCTCTTCTCTCTCATGAGCAGTGGCAGGACCTGAGGGAAAGGCCTGAAGCTGAGTCAGGGGAGGTTTGGGTTGGATATTAGGAGAAGATTCTTCATCCAGAGGGTGGCCAGGCACTGGAACAGGCTTCGCAGGGAAGTGTCACAGCACCAGGAGCTCAGGAAGCGTTTGGACAGCACCCTCACACACACAGTGTGACTTTTAGGCTGTTCTGTGCAGGGCCAGGAGTTGGGCTTGGATGATCCTTCTGACTCCTCTCCCGCTCAAACTGTTCTGTGATGCAGTTTTGTGCTGTTTGTATTCACTCTCCACAGAGCTTGCCTCCAGCAGCCGCTCACAAAATCAGAATTACCTGTATGAGCACTGCTCCTTTGTTGGGTGGAGACACCAGGCCAGGGTGTTTCCATGGAAATAAATGGCTTTTTGGGACAGGACAAGTTTGCCAGGGCAAAAAGAAATCAGAAAGGTCCGTATTTGAGGAGAAAACACCAGAAAAGGAATCTTTAAAGGACAGTCTGTATTGTGCAGCTGCCCTGTGCATGTATATAGGTGACATTTGCTATATACCAGATGATTTCAAAATGCTTGGTGAGCTTGGCCTTGACTTCAGAAACAGAAGCACTGTGCTGAAGAGTGAGCAAAGTGTTGTAGGAAGTGTTGGATTCCCTGGAGTTTTTTGAAATATACCCTATAAATCTACAGCTGAACATGTCTCCTCTTCCTGCAGCAGGTCTGAACTCCCACCTGTGCAAACCACAAAGGATATGACAGAGGAGCAATGTGTTTGTTTGGACAAATGTGTCAAATTTGTCTTCAATTTTTTTCATTTGCCATATAATGCCACTGAAGGAAGCATGGAGGAAACACTTTAGAATTGCTTTTCAGAAATAAGTTCTTCTGGCAAATCAAGAGAATTTCTTTCAAGCAGTTGTTTCCTATTTTTGGTTTCTGTTGTAATATCCACGTTTCTAGTTGCCTTTTTTATTTTCTTTTTTTTTCTTTTTTTACCAGAAGGAATAATAGTATCTTTAAGAGAAAAATTTGATTTCTGAGGCTAGTCTTGGTCCTTAGAGCTAATCTTACTCAGTTTCTATTACTTTTTGTTTGTTTGTTTATAACAAGAAGTCTTCTCATGCAAAGCAAACATTTATGAAAATGCATAAGTATTTCCTTTGGAAATCAAGGCTTTTAAGCCAATTTCAGTGAATTATGTTTTCACTGATGTATCAGAGCACAAATAGCACACTGCATGTCTTGCTTAGACTGGGCTATAAAACTGAACTGTGGGGCAGCCTTGCTAATTTAATTGTTTCACTTTTGTGAGGAGTCTCTTTAATTTCTTTCTTGATTTTTTAAAATTATTCTGCAAGGCGTCTTAGTGTAGATCCCATTCTAATGAATGTTCAATTTGCATGTTTTGAAAAACATCTTTTTTAAAATTTGGAATCTGAAAATTAAACAAGAGAAGTATCAGGCAGAACGCAGAAGGGGTCCCTTCTGCACTTCCAGAACTGCACTGGGCAGGAGAGAAGCAGTTTTGGGATGTTCTTTATAGGTGTACAGGTAGGAGTACAGTCCAAGAGGACTCCTTACTCAAATCTCATTTAGTTCTTATCAGAGTGTTAATGAAGCACAGCTGCATTCTTTTAGCTGGTTTTAGCATGGAATACTATAAATCAATACATATTTATGATATCTCTTTTCTGACATTATAAATTTCTGTATTTCTATATCTACCTATAATAAAAATAGGTAGATGATTATTATTTTGTCTTACCAGTAGATGTGTAAATTTAAGAGAAACAATTTAAGACAGACATCCAAATTTAAGTTTAGTGCTTTTGACTTAGAAACCTGGTTTTGATTTAATTAAAAAAAAACAAAAAACTTTTTGAGAATGCAGGGAATCTTGGCTGCCTGCATCCATGTCCATTTCCATCTGATCTTGTGCCTGCTAATTGCTTGGCCCCCTCGCTGGGGCAGAGCTGCCAGGCCGTTCGAGCTGCATCCAGCACTTTGCAGAGTGGGCTCAGGGGCGTGGTTTGCAGCCGGGAGAGCCAGCCCAGGGAGAGCCAGTGTGGCAGGTCTGGCTCCTCTTCTGGTGCTAGCATTTGGTTTTGCCTTTCCTTTCACGGTGGCCAAGATTTCCTGAGCAAAGTCTCTTTTTCCTGAGCAAAACTGGAACACAATTCTGCTGCAGTGCTCAGCATCAGGTCACCACCAGATCCTGACAGCAGCCCAAGATGATGAGTGCTTAGAAACCACATGACTCAGTTCTCAATAGACGCTTGACAGGTGCTGTAGGCAAATGTTGCTTTAGCTACCAAAAACTGCCTTTGAAGGAGTCTCTGGCCTAAGGGATACGTAGGCCTGTGCAGCGACATGTTTCAGTTCAGCATGGAGCAGAGGCATTGCTCAGGACATTTTCTGTCCTATTCTATTATATATTTGTCCATTTACATTAGCTCTTGGAATTTCAGAAGTGGGAGAACGTCCTGTGTACTTCTTGGTGTAATGTGTGAATCCTGGAGTGAGTATCTAACACGTGTTGTATTTTTTTTTGTGTCTCTCCCATCTGCTGATCTCCTTGTGTCTGATACCCATCTCCTACCGGTGCCCGTCTGGCAGATATTTCCTCATCTAAGCAGAGCATCTTCTTCCTGCTCTTTCTGCCAGGTGCTCTTCATGCAGCTGGAGCTTTCAGCCAGCTCTGAGGCAGTGGTGTCCTCTTGGATGAAGAAGCAACATCATCCAGGAGAAACCAGCAGGATCAAGAGTAGCTTGTCCACCAGGGAAATGCTATCTAAAGGTAAAGGGAAGCTTCTAGATGGTTCCTTTCCACAGTGACCCTCTGTTCCACCTGGTCTAGTGCTCAGCCAGCTGGAAACAAGAGGGTGGAGAGAGATCCTTTTTGACTTCTGTGCCACTTTCATTTCACATCTTGGGCTTTCTAGCAATAAACACAAATGAAAGTAAAATACCTGCAAAGGAAACAACGTTCTGAAGACCCTCTTGAGAACAGGCAGCCCAAAGCCCTGCTCAAACAGGATTAGACAGAGCTGGGTGCTCAGGATTCAGGTTTGAGCATCTCCCCAGAATCATTAAGGAGCTGTTAACAGGATTGAACAGCTGCTACAACCAGAAAGCAATTACTGGTGCAGCAGGACATGGTTTGCTTAACAAGGGCCTTCTCCTTTTCCTAATGACTGCTGGAACAGAGGAAGGATTCAGGAGGAGCAGAAGAATCAGAATTGGACTATTTAAATAATTACAAACTTCTCTATCCCGTGAAGTGCCTGCACAAGGTGGAACCTGGTGATGGAGTGAGTTCTCAGAAAAGATTCAGGTGAATGTTAGCTTTGGTCAAGTAACCAGTACAAAACCTTCCCCCAAATACCTTAGTTGGAATTCAACCATAAACCAAGTGCTGCAACATTTGGTGTGGAGGAGCAGATGTCCAGCACTGCTCCAAACGCAGCACGGGAGGCAGCACTTGCTATTGGATTTGGAACTGTGCATTTTTGCTTGGGGAGCTGTGAGGATGTATTTTCTGTTATTAGAGATAACAAATATCTCCTAATATTGAAGTTAAATTTAGGTCTTTGCATATTTAACAGCTGTATGCATTTAAATATGCAAATAACAGCATTTAAATTACTCTGAATTTACTTCATCACTAAAATATTTATACTCCAAACCTGGGGTATTTTACAGGTTCTTAGATTAACTTTGCAGACAGCTTGTCAGTGAGTGGGGGTTACTTGTGTGGCCTGGTGAGACGTTTGTGACAATCTGTTGCCAGAATATCTGTCTATCAATAAGTTTATCAGTAGACTTCATTTATTAAAGAGAAAATTAGCAGATAGCTTTGTTTTTCTTTTCTGTTTAAGGGATGGAATAAATTGCCAGTTGGTTTTTTTGTTGTTGTTGTATTTTTTCCCTGTGTGTTTGTGGTGGTTTTTATTTTTTTTTTTCACTGCAGTATTTGCAGTTTGATTTGAATTACCCGAAGGAATAAATTCCTTTTTCAATGAGGAGGATTAAAAGAGAGCACCAAGGTATTACTACAGTCAGACATTACTACAGTATTACTGCAGTCAGACAACATTCCACAGCGTCCTGCACTAAGCATTCCCTGAAAGCAAAGATTTGCATGTTCCACGTTAATTATCCCACCTCTAATTGTCTCCCCTTGCCATAATACCCTAATGAAAGTGCTGTTTACATTACTAAAGCATTGCCCTCCTGAGAACAGCCCACCACACACAGTGGTGTTCATTCCACATGCAAACCCTCTGAAATTCAAAAGGAACGAGGAGTGGCAGCTGATGGGAGCACAGCCCATCCCCTGTCACACCTCACACACCCCCTGCTCCATTCTCTCTCCACACCCATTTAGCACGCATGTGAACGCTGAGAATATCAGCGATATTCTGAAATGCTCACACCGGTGTTAATCTCACTGCACTGACCATGGCAGTTAAGGAGGGCTGTGACTCCATTGTCAGAGCCCTGTGACATCCTTGTCTGTCAGATTCTTGTCCTCTGCACTTGTACAGGAGACTGAAAAAAGCCCAGACTATTGCACTTCAGAGGGAGAGATTTATTTTTTGCCTTTTCTCAGTGACCTTACCATGATAGTTGGCACTTCTCAGTAATATTTAATCACGGTGTGGAGTTGATGCAGAGTGACTTATCTGAAACATCTTAGCCTATCTCTTTAAAACAACTCTGGCACATATTCATAAACAAAAATACAGGCCAGATAATGTTACTTGTCAGGTCTGACTATGCCCTGGCTTTTATTCCAAAGTGTACAGAGACCAACCTTAATGAGAGAACAGCACTGCTGCATTTGAATTACACGCTTTTCATCCTTTTCTTATTTGAAAATCCTGCCTGCCTGATTTGGCAATAAATTAAGCACTACTGTTAAAAGTGGATTTTCATTGAGACTGAAGGAACGATGTCCCTGCTCAGCAGAAATGATTGCAGTGAAGAGGTCTGGTTCATCCATCCTCACCTTCCCTGAGCTGCAGGACTCTGCATTTAGATCCCAACCAGACTCTTCCTGGCAAAGCTCAGCCTCAACAAACAGAGTCATTTTAGGATGCAGTGAAGAGATGGCTTAATCTGTGCATTTCCCTTTTCCCCTGCTCCATTCCTCCCACTGGGCTGACGTGTCTTACCCTTGCTGTCCTCCCTTCTGCGGTCCTCCTGTACAAAGTCTGTGGCCAGGCTCAAAAGGGAAAAAATATATTTATATTTTAAAAAAAATTTAAAAATCCATCATAAAATGAGATATATGTATAATATATCAAGCAATTTTTAATACTCAGAATTAATTTCTTAACAGCAAAGTAAAATGATCTAATAATATACTTTACTAAAGCTGTTCCATGGCAGTGAGCATGATTAAGAAAGAGCAGTTTTTGTCCTGTAAATTATATTTTAAAATTAAATGTTAATAACGCAGTAATGCTGTCATTCATGTTTCCTATATTTTTAATAAGTAAATTGGTTACCTTTCAAATCTTGTATAAAACTGGATTTCTGTCCTATGACAAAACTGAAAGTAGTGCTTTTCCCAAATTATTAAATGATAGAAATTAAGGGGAAATTCCTAAGAGATTTAATTTTCACTCCACGTTTAATCTTCCCATTTGTGTTTCTAGAGGTTTTCTCTGGTTCTTGTTTCTGAAATGAACCTCCTGGTGAGCATTTGTTGCCACTGAACCCATGTGAGCAGACATTTATTGACACTGTTAAAATAAACTCAGTCCCTCCCAAAGAGCTTGGCCATATATTTTAATATGTCTGTTTATCTTTGTTTTTCTGTCTGAGCCAGTAACCAACCTGAATAGCTCTCTTTTATGGGCTGTAATGACTCGAGTGGAAGAGCCTGGCAATTATTTCATTAATTCCATTGAATATTAATGCAAGTGGTTGCCAAGATATTTATGAACTGGTTCTCTTGGAGTTCACTCCTCTTGGAAACCCCTTCTCTCTTTAAGATCAGCACCTTGCCCTGAAAAACACATATATTTGTGGATTATTTTGCTTTTTGCCACATGGCATGAAGAGGAGTTTGTATTTCTTTTCTGCCTGCCTGCTTTTTAAAACAGAACTCCAATTTAAAACAGGATTAGAGTTTTATGGGGCTCCTTGAGCTGCATTTAGGAGAGCAAGCCCAGCCAATTGAGGGTTGTTTCCCCGTGTGGGACACTGCTGGATTACCCCAGTTTCAGGCAGAATTCAGAGGAATTATGGACAACCACAACTTCCTGAAGCCCCCATCCATCCCAGCCTGGGGAGTGAGGCACAGCTCGTTGTCCCCTGAACAGAAATACCTCCAGGGACAGAGCTTGCATTAAACTGCACTCAGCCACTGTTAAATTCTCTTTGGTTCCCGCTTTTGTCCAACTTCCCACTGAGGAGCTCTCACTTGTGTAGAATTAACTGCTAAAAGCAGGGCCCTGTGTTGCCAGAATGTGAAAAATCACCATGATATCATTCCCAGCAGCACAAACCTCCCAGCTCTGTTATCCCCTGACTTCCACAGGACTAGGGTTTATTTCTAAACAAAAACGAGGCCTTCAATTATTTGTATAGGTGGGTAGGAACGCTGCATAGGACTGTAATTCTTTGAACCTTTGTCCAGAAAAAAATCCACCCAAAATCACGTAGGTAGGAGAAATTGCACCTTGTGGGTGAGCTGTGCACAAAGAGCAAACTCAAGAATAAAATGTTCCCTGAAACATCAAGTGTTTGCTGTATATTAATGGTGCTGTGGTGCAGTTCTGAAAACACATCCTGCAAACACCACAGAGCTCCTTTGAAACCAGCAAAACTTTGGGAAGGCTCTGAGACAGACAATTTCTTCCCCATGGCATTGAAACAGCAGAAAGTGGAGCAGAAGAAAACTCTCAGCTGTTCAAAAAGTGGCCACATATGGTTCCCAACAAATCTTGTGAGCTCAGATTTGGCTAATTCTAAAGAAAAGCATCTAAACAAAGTCTGAAGGAAAATACTGAAAGCAAAGTGTTCAGTGCAAATGGTGCCACAGGAATGTGTGCAGTTATCTGGGTATTACAGAGCAGAGGTTGAACTTCTGCTGGCAGGAGGCTGCAGAAAGGTAAGACCAGATCAGCTGTTCCATTTGCTAATTTCAATCAGTTCATTTTCCAAAGTACAGGCTGACTGAGGAGATTGCAACAGTCTAAACGTGATTCCCTACTTGGATCTGTAAGTTTCATAGCTGCCAATAAATATTGCATTATCTCAGCAGTTCACTATCTTAGAAATCCTCCCAGAGGCAAATTCTTTTGGAAAGTGAGTTTAGATTGTCAAGAAACTTGGAGCAGCAGCTCTGAATCAACCATAGGATTGGGGTGGGATTTTCCTAGGCCACCCAGTCAGTCTGTTTCTGTCTCGCCTCCTGGGTTTGCAAACACAATTGTGTTTCTGAGCCAGCTCACCCCTCGACCTTCTGCTGAGAATGACATTATAACACCAGTCCTGGTGACAGTTTGGGGTGTGGATATTTACCCACTGAAGCTCTGAACCAAACCCATCAATTCTCTGCACCCAGAGGTTGAAATGTGCCCCTGGGCAGCTCTGACTTTCAGCCCTTGCTGTCTGGGGTCAGGAGGGAACCCGGGACCTTTCTGTGGGTGACGCCGTGGCCTGTCAGAGAGCTCTCATTTAAAATACTCCTCTAAAATAGATAAAGATACACCCTAATCACTAATCAAAGAACAGCTTTAATGCCTCAAAAATGTGGAGCAAGTTACAGGCATCAGAATAAATTACAACAGATTTGGAGCAGTCATTGAAGCAAAAGTTCAGGGGCTGTGATGGAAAGAGACCTTGGGACTGGGTGATCCTCATTAATTCAGTCTGGAGGTCAGGTCCTGGCCATGGCTATTTGCAGTGGGCCCAAAATGCCTATTAAACATTTCCAGCTTTTGGATTTTTTACAGCTCTATGCCACACTTAGCATGGTTTGGCGTATTTTAAAGAGTTGTGTGTTTTGTTCAGTCTTGTGTGGCACAAGGATGTGGTGAGCACACTTTTGGGCTCACACACGTGTGAAAACATGGAACTGTGAGCACACATTTGGACATGGACACACACATGTGTACAAACTGTGAATCTACAGAGACAGAATCTGGGGCTGGTTTTTGCATTTTCTGTTGTATCATTTTTTGTATTACGCTTCCCCCTCCTGCTTTCACTGAGCCTTGCCGAGGGTAGACCCTGAGGCAAAATACCTACAGGTTTTCCTGCTACTTTGATATTCCAAATAATTCAGGAGGAGTACCACAGACTGGTTTCTTCCATTTTCTCTCTTTACTCCCCTTCCTCCTTCCTTGCAGTTTTATTGCCTTTATTAAGGATAATCATTAATAAAACATTTGTTGAATTCTTGATTTAAAAAAACACACAAAATTATTTTTTGGAACAAGGACTTTGGGGGCACGACCATGACATGAAGAAAAGCATGAAAAGTAGTTTTTAATTCACTGTTAATTTTGCTGTTAAGGTTAGTGTCAAAATGCAGCTGCTGCACAGCAGAGCTGCCCGAGTTCACTGTGGTGCGATACAGCACTTTTCACGATTTCTTTACCAGTGTTAACCCTCAGGGAAGTAAAACGTTGGTGTTTGCTGCATTCCAGGTAATCAGTGAAAGAAAATGATAGAGATTCCAAAATTAATCCTTTTCGTTGTTGTTCACCTTGCAAAGGTAAATCTTTCTCTTAAAACACAGAGAGTTTTCAAGAGTTTGTTATGGCAAAGAGTTCTCAGAGACTTTTCTTCTCTAAAAATAGAAACTTTTATTTATAAGAATTAAACTATCACACATTAAAGAAAATTATTACACCAAACATAACCTTTTCTTGCAGATAAAATTAAAATGCTTTATAGTTAGAGGTTCGGTTGGTTTATTCATGTATATAAATCTTCCCAAGCATGTGTGCATTTTCAGTAACCTTTTATGCTTTACTCTCCAGCTTATTCCAGAGTGCCTTTGTTTAAAAACCCACGTAATGTCTTAAAAATATGGATTTGTGGCATTAAAATAGCAAAAAATTAAAATTAGAGGTTTGTGGTTCACCTTCCCACCTGTTTTTACCTGCACAAAACTTGGGAGCAGTGAGGAAAAACATCACTTCCTCTCTGGAAAGGGAAGATCTGACTGAGGGAATTGACTGCACAGGCAACAGGCTCATAAAATGGCTTGGACTTAATAAAGTTGGATTGGCTCTCAGCTGGCTCCTGAAGGAAGAAAGTTTGGGCTGTGAAGCTGTTATCTGTGGAAGAATTTTTTTTTCATTTAACAAGTAATTCACTGTAATTAAAATAAAAATGAAATGGCTTTCAGTGTAATATCCTCAGAGAGCTTACCAAACTAGTATCCTAACTACATAAAGGGAGAGGTAATTTTTCATCCATAAGGTTTTTATGGAAATACGTCTATTATTTCCCAAAGCAGAAAATGATACATTCTATTTAAATTACATTTTCTGAGCAGGAAGATTTTTTGTAATAGAATTTTTTACACGGTGCATAATTTATGGACTCTGGGAACAGGTGATTAAAATGTTGTTCTCAGTTGAGGAGGAACCTTTGACACACCTCAAGATCACCTATATTTACAATAAATTTTTGATAATTTTCCACCACAGATGAATCTTCACACGGAGCTTTCACAGGACAAGAAAGAACAACACTGGCTGGGTCTATTTGTGTTGATCAGTCTATTTTGTGTTTACAGAGCAGTTTATTTTACGTTCTGTTTAAAAAAAAAAAATCAATATGTGCTGTTTTGAAAACAAGCAAACTGTAATTAAAGGCATTGATGGATAGTTACATTAACAGCTCTTCAGCAGCTAATCTGGGCCCATCTGTTCTGCAGCGGTGGAAAAGGTTAACAGCAGATGGATGCTCCGGTGCCACGGCCCCGCCAGCCTGGGGAGAGCGCACAGGGCAGGGCTCGGGAAAAGCACTCGGTGCTCCAGGCACTCCCTGCTGCCAACAGCGGCCACGCAGGACACGGCTTGGCCAGGCAGGCACAGCATGGGCTGCCGTGAGTATTGCTGGTTTTACTTTCTTGGCAGCGTGGCTCGAGCGGACTGAATCAGCAAGTGGGTGTATGTGGAGCTCAGAGGCAGCTGATAGGAGTTACTGAGGTTTGGGGCTTTCTGTTGGTGAGAAGCGTCGGTTAAAAATAAAAATCAAAAGAGGAAAAGTTTCAACAAGTCACCAGCGAATGCTGAATATCTTCAGAAAAACTCTGGAGCTGATTAACGAATAATGCATTGTTTATCTTCTGTGCAAAATGGATTTTTTGGAATTAAGCTGTTTATAATCAATGTTCCGTATATTGTCATAGAAGGAGCAGCTCTGGGGCAAAGCTGTTGTGTTTGGGGGGCCTGGCACAGCTGATGATCCCAGTTAAGCCGTGCCCAGCTGAGCTGGGAGCTGCCAATACCTGTGCCCAGGTGTGGGTGCTGCTGGGCTGGGCTCATCCCTGGCCTGGGGCACGGCTCCTCACTGGGAATGCTGCAGAGGAAATGGCTCTGTAAGTTACCTCTTGGTTCCTTGCTTTATCTCTTTATCATCAGCACTGTTTTCATCCCAGGGCAGAGAAAAGAGGCGATTGTTTAGTACTTTTATGTATATTATATATATACACAGTTTTGTAATGGTGTAGTTCTTAAATTATAGTTAATAGTTCACAAACTCTTCAGAGTAAAATTAAACTGTTTGGGTTATTTCAGATGTTGTGGGAAAAAGTTTCTCACTCCTGTGAGTAAAAGTTTCTCATTCCTGTGAGTATCTGGGTAGCGGCTTAGCCATGAGTGAGACTGAAGTGGGGAGAAGGCAAGCTGTGGTAAAAGCAGGAAAACTGAAAATGCATTGAAGGGATAATTGAGAAGTCATCACCCCTTTATTGATTTCCTCACAGCAGAGAAAGCTTTGAAGCAGATGAGAGCCTGGCTCTTCATTCTCCCACCCTGAAGGAAGAGCTTGCAGGAGAGCATTTGGTTATTGCTCTCAACTGGGTGAAATCCTTGAGGGCTTTGTTAGGCTGAGTTTACCTGTTTGGCTCTAACGTAGGCAGATTCACTGAAAGGGGAAACAGTTTCAGCAGCTGAAGAGGTGAACTGCGCTGCAGTGCCTTTGCTTTTATCAGCCCGAGAGAGCCAGTAAATGTGTCAGGAATTTTCTGAGTGTCCTGAGGACTCTCCATGCTCTGCACTAAAAGCGTGGGCCTGTCACAGCATTTACACACCTGAGTTCATCAATCTCCATCACTTTTGGAGGCTGCCCTGGGACTCGGCTGCATTTCAGGGGTGCCAGAGCTGCTCTGCCTGCTCAGCTCTCTCTGAGGGCCAAACCCAGCAAGGGAACTCCTCACAGCACAGAAAATGCCAGATATTCACATGTATAACCACAGCGTGAGGCAGAGTCAAAGTCATTTAACAGTGAATCATCAAAAACTTCTCTGATCAATTAAAAAAAATAAAATCACTGAAGTATTTCTGAGTGGCTGAGTAACCTCCAGAGCAAGAAATAGCACTTGTAACTGTGAAAAGAATTAAGTGAACAGTGATTATAAATTAGAGAACTTTATTCATAGTTATGTCAGGAGAGGAACAAGTAGGAGAATAATATTGCTCTTTCAAATACCTTGTGTGTCTGGATCCCTATGAAAAACATAAGAAAGCAATTGAAAAATATATACATTGAGAGCGAGGAACTGGAGGTCATAGCACAGTGTCGTGCTTACAATGTAATTGGTGTTCAGAAGCTTGAAAGAATAATTAGTGTATTAAAATCCTAAATAATATTTGAATTTTACAGGAGTCTATCTTGAAAAGAAAAAAACAGAACCAAAAACAAACCCAAAAGACTGAGAGTGGTATCTGGGATGGTTTTTTTTTTCTTTAATGTAAGAGCAGGAGAATTACAGATGAGGGAGCTTAATTTTAACTTTGGGAAAAACAGTGAACCAAACATACTACTCGATTTTCTTTCCACTTTCCTTTCTCTGATCTCCAAGCAAATGTCTCAATGAAAGTGCCCAGATATACAGCTCAAATTAGTGGAAGAGTTCCTTACAATCAAAACTTGGGAAAGTTTTCCTGCACCTTCTGCTTCCCCTTCCAGCCCCATGGCCAGCCCCATGTGCTGGCTGGATTTAATTGCAGAATATTGCAGAATATCCCCATATTTTGATCCTCATGCCTCAGGTTTGCTGCACTGCAGGTCCTCTGATTTGTTTTGAAGTAAACTCTGCTATTGATACATTATTAAGTGGGTATGGGGTTAGTACAGCCTTAGAGTGAATTTTTTCCAAGGGTTGTAATTTCTTCAGCGAGAGGCAGGTTCTGTTTGATTCCAGACACTCTGTACAGAAATATTTTGCAGGCAGAATTTCCAAGTACTCTCCAGTACCTGAGCTGACTTTTGTGTTTGTAATGAAAGCTCTGTTTGCATCAAGAGAAAGACATATCCTGGCATCCCTGGTGTCATATTTTGCCCTCTCTTCTAAGGAGGGGAAAAGGGAAATAACTTTGTTCCTGTGCTAAATCCTTCCTGTCTCAGCTAGAAACCAAAGCAGGGCCCTGCAGGAACCTGCCCTGCAGGGAAGCTGATGCCTGGAAAGGCTGATCTGGAAACAGAGACTGGGGAGAATAAAAGAATAAAAAGGATTTATTGAAAGGATCCAGCTTGGGCAGTGCAGGAACCCCTTGGGGCTGCACCCAAGTCAAACCCACAAATGGGCACAAAATGGATCCCGGGCACCAGGCCTCACACTTTGATAGGTTTGGGTCCATCAGCACATTGGAGTTCATTGTCCAATTCCAGCTCCAGGTGATGAAGCTCCATCCTCCTTGTTCCCTCTCTTCCTTCACTGCTGTTTCCACTCTTGGGCCTCAAATTTGTCCTTGGTCCCAGCTGGAAAGGAATTGTTTTGTGTCCCTGCTGTGTGCAGAGAGCTCAGCAACCCTGAATATGAAACCCAGAACTGCACACTGAACCAGCACAGAATGTGGAAAATAGAAAAGCTCAAACTTAAAGCATCACAGTCCCGGCTTTGGTCCTGAGCAGACACAGCTTGGCAGCTTCCTACTCAAAGTTTCTTTGGTCAGCAGGGAGAAACGCAGAGAGTTCAGGATATATTTGGACTTTAAATGTGAGTGCAGGGCCCTGTGAGGGACATTGGAGGAGTTTTGCTGTGTCTTGTCATTTTAGCTTCAGTCTTTGACAGCCTTGTTGTGTGGACCCCAGTGAGCGGTTTGGTCTCCTTCCCAAAGGAATTTGCTGTATTTTATATCTAGAACACATGTAATTTTTTATGTAATGAATGAAGTAAATGAGCAGAAAATGTAAACCTCACTGTTAGCTTTTAAAGGGTATCACCAAGTTGTCATGGGTGTGTGATTTTTTTTGTTTTTTTTTCTCGTGTTGGTTTTGCTTTGTTTGGTTGTTTTTTAACCAAAACCAAGGTTATGGTCTCTATCCAAGCCCCTCCATCCATTAAATTCTCAGGGAAATTCAGATCTGGATTTTGCTTACTTTGAAAATCAAATTAGTCTTCAATTATTTAGGGACTTGTCTTCAATTTTCGTTATGAATGCAAATTCCTAAAGACTTTTCTTACCCAGAAGAGTGGCTTCCTCATAGATTAACATTACCAAAGCTACTTTATAGTTTAATTACTGTTTTGTGTCAGGTTTAAAATCAATAGTCTTGCAGGAGCTTCTGCTCTGAGAACTGAAATTTACAGTATCTGTGTGTGAGGTGAACAGCAATACTTAATATTATAAACTTTTTCTGAACTTGAAATGCCACACAACTGCCGTTAGCATTGCAGCAGACCAGAAAACCCAGTCTAACATAGAAATATGTCCTGGCCTATGAAAGTCTTTACAAATTTGATTTCAATATGTTCATCACAATTACAGCAACCCAGCCTCCCAGACTCCTTGAAGATGTCTTTAATTTGTGAGCCTTGGGCCCATTTTTCATACAGAGTTTTTAAGGTTGTTCGATTNCTGTTAATAGATTGGTCATCCTCATATCTTAATAAAACAAAAATTGAATTATATGCACCACTAAGCAAGCATGACAGGACTTTTGCTAGCAGATGTAAAGTGTGAAAACCTGTGGGGAAATCCCATTCATTTTAGGTTCCACATGAGAACGCTGCAGTGCACTGCAAATGGATTCAGCCTGAAAGACGCAGAAGCAGGGGAACAATGGAAATCAATGATTTGAACCTAATTAAAAAGACCTGATAAAAATTCTGGAGAGCCAGATGGCAAAGTCAATTTCTCAGTATAATATCTGTGCAGATAAAGAATATGATTAGCTGTTGACATTCTGCAAGGGTAGAATGATCTTATCAGCAGGATGTCAAAGTATTTCTTTAACAGTATTAGACTGTGCTTTTATAACTATTGTACACCTGCCTTAATGGAAATCATTTTTCTTCCAGGAAGTATGAGACATAATGTTTTTCTCAGATGTCACAGTGCAAAACTCACGAGTTGGTTATCTTGATAAAAGCTTTAGACTTTGACTGCTCAAGGCAGACATGTACATGACTTGAACATTAAAGCTGGAATCAAACTCCAATTACAGGTGGTGGTGGTGAGCACTTTTGTGAGTATTTCTCCCTACATTTGTGTTTGTAGATTCCAGACAATTCTGTTGAATTAGGAGCAAATTTTGGAAAAGGAAGTTCCCTGTACACAAGTGTAGTGAAGCAAATATTTCAGTGTCTCTGGATGAGCTGTTCAGGTTTTGTGCAAAATGCTTAAAAAGACAAAATGAATAAATGATGTGGTGGTTCCATAGCTAAAATAGTCATGGAGAAAAGATCTCTGGTGTCTTTTAGCTCCTCTTCTACTTCCTAGACTGGAAACACCAAAGTGTAGATTGAAAGGGGGTGATTTGAGAGTTTCCTGGGAGGAAGAAAGGCCAAATCGAAATGTTTTTTTTACAGGAAGAATTAAATCTAGGTCCTGGATGTGCCAGGCAAGAGTGGTCTGATCACACATCCACTGAGTAAAGCAGAACTTACACACCGTTGTTCTCTCTCTGTGTCCTCTTGAGGCATTGGCTATAATCATTTGTAATAAAGGTTTCCATGTTAATTTCCTGAGATCCGAGATGAATGTGGGTGCTAGCAGGATTCTGAGCTGTTTAAGTTTGGTTTAAAAACCACTCACCTGGATGTTACTGATGCTAGCTTTTGGGAAAAGGTGTCTTGAAAGTTTTTATTTTTTCATATATAATATGAAAAATTATAATTATGATCAACTCAGTTTATTGCTGGGCTAAGCAGGCTGAGTCACTGCTGGCTGTCCCACACCCAGGCAGCTGAGGGCTGCTCTGAGCTCCTGTTCCCTGCAGGAGTTCTCCTGCCACAGCTCCAGATCCTCTCTCCAGGTTCTGGATTCTCTGGACACGAGTTGCAGCATGGGTGGAAAGTTAGGAAAAGCAGTATTTGGTAATTGAATCGATTTCTCTGTTAGGTGGTTTGGATTTCAGGGCTGGAGCTGTGTCAGTCTGGGTGCTGGACACTGGAGTGCGTCCCAGCTCTTTTAGGGACGGTTTTGTGGCAAGGCCACGTTTCATTCTTGCCCTTTTCCCTGTGCTTGCTGAGTGATTTTTCATTGTGCAGAGCAGCAGAGACATTTAAAATGTCACATTTAACTTTTCTGGAGTGTTGCTAAATGTATGTCTGCATGTGACTTCCTTATTTTTTTCATCCCTAAAAAGAAAGAATCTGCATTAACTGCTGGTATGTCGTGCATTACTACTTTTTATTATGTGCATCAAACTTCTGTGCTCATAAATATTAGTGTTCCTAACATAACCATTTATTCTTTTGAATTCAGACAATAGGAAACATAAGTTACAGCTTTTTAAAAAAGCCTCACTAATTATGGATAGCCTGTGATGCATGAAGCTCAGGTGTAAATTTTAGAACAGATGAATCTTCCTTAAACTGCACTAATTAAAGTGGCTTTAAGAACCGGGGCTAAGGATGAAGCAGATGATGATTTACACTGGTAAAACACAAGACTCTGACAAGGCTTGTCAGGCACACAGAGCAGGGGGAGCAGTTCTGAGTAATTGAGCGTTGAAATCTTCTTTCTTTATAGTTTTCAGATAAATCAGAAGCAGAACTGCTGACTAGCAATTGGCAAAAACCAAAACTCAGATAGCGGATTTAAAGCAACCCAAATTACTCTGTTTCACTTGTATATTTTAATTTAAATACATTTTAAGCACCTCTGAGCCCTTCAATACTTTGACTATGTCTCCGCTGGGAGTTTGAAAGGACTGGCTGAACACAGGACGTGGCTCATGGCAGTTATTGACTCGTGCCCTTTATTGAGATATTAGACTTCATTATGCTAACGTCAGAATGTGTCTCAGTCCATGCTGAACATGGAAAGAGGAGTAACACTTGTTATTAAGTGATAATTGATGAGGTGCCACAGATGAGGAGCCTCTCTGGAGCACGATGCAGCCGGGGATAATCAGGGTTCCAATAACTGATCACCAGCTGGTGCTGAGCATGGGAGCTGTCACTAATGCACGGCTCTGTAGATAAATGCACCTCCCAATGCCCCGTGGAAAAAGTCTCTGCACTGGCAGTCCTTTCTCCAGCCTTAAGACAACTTAGAGGCCTGAAAATCTTCCTGTGGAAGCCAGAAATGTTTCAAGGAGCAGCACGGAGCTGGAATTCCTCTGCTTTGCTCTGTGAGCTCAGCCCAGCTCAAGAGAGAAAGACTCTTCTTTTATTTTGCAAAGCCCCACATTTAATATTATTTTGACCTTTTTAATATTCTGGGTTTAGAGTGTTCACCAGGTTACAGTATCTCACCAAGTGAACGAGTGACTACAGTTTAGGATCTGAATTGGGGATTTAGGTAGGAAAGGACAAAAATAAATTTCCTTAGTTTACCTGCTGCCTCATGACTTTGTTAACTAAGAGTGAAACTAATATATTCTCTGGTAAAAACTGTACGTGTATTTCCTTCATGATTTAATTCGGTGAAGTATTTCATAGGTGATTAGATCCCATCTAATCTTCCCAGATTTTGCAAGCTCCATTTTAACTTCTGATCTGTGTTTTGTACTGCTTAGATATCAAGATAATATTTGTAATGCAAATGACTTATGCAGTTTTTATTTTTGAACTTGAAATGGTAATAATCATTTAGTCCTTGGAGTGAAAGTCATTTTCCAGCCTTTATTTCCTCGCCCTTCTGTTCCCCAGTTCCTGTGTGTGTGTGCTTGTTCTAGATCTGCATTTCCTGGTGCTGTAGTTAGTTCTGTTTTATGGTACAGCACATCTGCAGCACTGCTGGGAGTGTTTCTGATGATCTCATTACTGGATCAAAGCTTCAGTCTCCTGGGTCACAACCCTGCTTAATGTTCTTGTGTAGACCCCTCCAGACTTTCACTAATAACAGCACTTTGTGCTCCTAAAAGCAATTGCTCAGGACATAAGCAGCCAGAAAAGAAAAAAAATATAAATAAAGCAGTATAAAAAGTACTTGAGGCTTTTGAGTAAAAAAAGAAAAAAGTGGTTTATGGTATCAGCTTTTCATTCGATCTGCTTGCCATGTTGGTCTGTCATGACCAAAAATTAGCCATTTATTATTTTATGATGTGAAAACATAGGAATAAAATGAAGCTTGAAGGTGGCAACTGTATTTTAAAAGCATAATTTACGATCCTGGAATGAGACTCGAGAACATTTTTATTTTTCAGACACTGGTCTCTATCTTTTACCTACATTAGATGAGCATGGCACTATTTTACAAATTGTAAAAGCTTCCTATTATTAAGCCATGATGGAATATAATGAGAAAAGAGAGATGCACTCTTGCTTCCTGTTCAGTGGGAAAACTTCTCCAGCTGGGCCAGCCGGCAGCACAGGAGCTGTGGGAAGAGGGATGACAGGGAAAGGATGAGCAGGGGCAGCCCTGAGGTGATGCAAGCTGGGCTCTCACCTGCACACAGGAGGGAAACCCAGCCTTGCCTCCAACGTGGGCAGAGAGGCAGAGATCCCATCCCGGGGGGCTGGGGTGGGATGGGCGACCCTGCCAGGGACTGTCCCCAGGCTGGGGCAAGGAGCTGTGCCAGGCATGGGGAGTGTTGTGGGGCACGGGCAGTGCTGTGGGACACAGGGAGTGCTGTGGGGCACGGGCAGTGCTGTGGGGCACGGGGAGTGCTGTGGGACAAGGAGCTGTGCCAGGCATGGGGAGTGCTGTGGGGCACGGGCAGTGTTGTGGGGTACAGGGAGTGCTGTGGGACAAGGAGCTGTGCCAGGCACGGGCAGTGCTGTGGGGCATGGGGAATGCTGTGGGGCACAGGGATTGCTGTGGGGCAAGGAGCTGTGCCGGGCCCAGGGATTGCTGTGCCAGGCACGGGGATTGCTGTGCCAGGCACGGGGATTGCTGTGCCAGGCCCAGGGATTGCTGTGGGGCACGGGGATTGCTGTGCCAGGCCCGGGGATTGCTGTGGGACATGGGAACGGGCACACACAGCACATCCATCACAGCCAGGGCTCACCCAGCAGCTCTGTCCCCACATTAAATGCTCTGTAAAACCATGGTGTGACCTCTGTGCTCCCCAAGAGTGCAGTGCCCCAAATACTCTGCCCTGGGAGCCGCAGGTAACTCCAAGTGAGAGCTGGAGCACATCACTCAGGCCTTGCGCTCCATTCATCCATCCCACAACAGCAAATATCAAACATCAGCTGCTGCTTCTAATACCAGCCTTTGCAAGGATGCCAGAAACGGTCTGGGAGTGCTAAGTGCTGTCCTGTGAGAAAAGTTTGGCCACCACTGAAACTTGAAACAATCTTCTGGGAATCTGCCTGATGGGAAGATCACAAAACCATCTGTGTTCCTCCTCGAGGCAGGAGCCTGCTGCACTTTTGGAAGGTTTTAGCATTGTAGGACAAAGGGTATTTTTCCTGAAAGTTTGCCTCTGCATCTAGGTGCCTCCTCTGCTCTTGCCAGTACAAATATCCACCTGCATTTCCTTATCCTGCACAATCCTTCATTTGGGAAAAAATAGAGAGGAGAAGGGGGTGCATGAGAGGGAAGGGGTTTGCAGGTCCTCGAGAAAAGAAGATTTTAAGGCTTAAGTAACTGCAGTGTGAACTTATTGCCACACGTAATATTGCCTCTTGATTTATCACCTTGGAAACAGCCTCAAGGCTTTGTTTTGTGTAGTTGCTCTACCGTGATTTAAAAGCAGAGGATGAGTGAGACACAGATCTAAATACGATTGAACTCTTCTCTGGTGAGAACCAGTAACCAGCTATATATTAATTGCATACATATAATTAATCATATATTAATGATAAGATATAATTATATATTATAATTACATCTATATTGTGTTAATTATAATATATAACACAATTATACCTGCAATATATTAATTATAATATACAGCAATATATTATATTATCTCTAGCATATTGTATTATATATTAATATATTATATTACTATTTATTATTATATCATTATATATTAATATATAATTACTAATATATATATATTAAGTGTTTGATTCTGGCCACAATTTTTGAAATAGAAGAGTCTCCCATGTGAATTATCAGAGGACCTGTCACTCTGTCAAGTTCCATCTTCATCCGAGTAAATTTGTTCTTTTGCCCTTTCAGGAGCCTTTTAAACAGATCATAAAATAACCACATTAGGTTCAGTGTTTTCGTATTTCAGAAATTCTGGGTTGAGAAGCCTGGGCTGCCTTGCTGACAGTATCTGTAGCTGGCAGTCCCAAAGCTGAGCTGCTGTGGTGCTGCTGCCTCAGAGAGCTGCAAGTGGGGTCTAAAATCAGCTGAGGTGGCTCGTGCCAGGCTAATGGATGAACGCTTGTGTTTGTGTGCCAGTCTGCTGGAGAGGTGGTTATTAAATAAATATTAATTAAATATTAAGCCTGAATAACTCCCTCCTATGCATCCAGAGGGGCTGGGAGCTTTCCCTAAGGGATGTGTGGGGGTCAGCTCCCCAGGCTGGGGGGCTCTGCATGAGCTGGGAACCAGAGCACGCCTCCTTTCCTGCTCTCCTTTCTCCTCCTGACCATTTGCACAGGAGGACGATTGATGTTTCTCACAGCAGTCTCTCTTTCGTGTTGCTTTTGTAATCTTTACTGATATGAATTAATATTCAGCCAGTTCTCTTTTCACTAAACTCCCTTACAAGTGTGTGGTGTCAGCATTCCCCTCGAGCACAATCCTGCTGAGTGCCAAGCAGCAAGGAGCTGGAATTCCTCTGCTTTGCTCAGCCCAGCCAATGCTCTGAAAGACTCTTTTTAATTTTGCAAAGCCCCACATTTAATATTATTTTGACCTTTTTAATATTCTGGGTTTAGAGTGTTCACCAGGCTACAGTATTTCACCAAGTGAACGAGTGCCTACAGTTTAGGATTTGAATTGGGGATTTAGGTATGAGAGGACCAAAATAAATTTTCCTTATTCTGTAGATGAGATAGTTTAAATAATCACAGTTTCCAGACTGTAATTCTCTGTTCTTCCTCAACAACTCTTGCTGCTACAGTTTCTTCCTGTAAATCAGAGCTTTTATTTAATTAATAGCATTGAAACTGTGCATGGAAGTTCTGTTAAGTTGCTTTTATGCCCCTCTGTCTGAGTGGTGGGAAGTACTGACACAAACTTTGGGGTAAATTCTGCACATCAGTGGCACAAACATTCTTTCTTAGAGTTTTAGACTGGGCCGAGTTTTGATTTCTCTCAGCTCACTGAGCATTATTTGATTTGGTTGTTCATCAGATTTCTTTAAATATGCATGCATTTGTATTTGTATTTTCTGGAATGCTGTATTGCAAGGTAAAGTGAATTATAGGTTAATATGCAAGTGGACAGTGCAAAATAACTGGAGTATGCAAAACAAAAGGAAAATTTTAAACAGCTCTTGGTGGTTGGAGGGGTCAGGAAAATATTTACCTCAGAATAAGTACCTGTCACTAAATGTGTACAAATGAACCATTTCAGCTGCTGACTTCTGCTCCCCTGTGACGCACTTGAGGGAATTCTGGGGTCAGCAGCTGTTAGGGAGTCCCTGGAAACTGTTTGCTGATTGATCCGTGTGTAATTAGGGAACAAATTGGAGGAGGTCATAGAAAAGGGCAATCCTCATATCAGGGGCTGAAGGGGATTATCTCATCTGCCTCATTGCTGAATCAATCTTATCCCTTTCCAACCAACAAAATTCAATTAACTTTTATGAATTATTTAGCCACACTGAAGTCTTAGATAATATTAATATTTGTGTTTCAGCCTGTTTTGTGCAAGGGATATAAAACATTTCTTCTTTATCATCAGTCAAACTCCAATGTAAAATGTAATTTTTTATTTCGCTGTTTTAAGAAATATCTTCTTAATCTCGCCTGATGTGGACTGAAAAATGTCACATAGGAGCTACTGCTTATGTTTAGATTATTTAGATTATGATTCTCCTCAGGAGAATATCAGGAATTCTATGTAACTTTGAATGATAGATTTTTTTTTTTTTTTTTTTTTTTTTTTTTTTTTTTTTTTTTTTACTCAACAGCAACTTTTTAAACAAAAACTTTTAGAACTTTAATGCTACCAGACAAATTGCAATCTGCTGCTGTCTACAGCCCGAGAAGGAAGGGTTTGAACAATGTTCCTACAGTATTTATGTCTTTGACAAAAGAGTTTAGTTCTTGTCTGAGTGTGCTGCAGAGAAGCTAAGAATAAAACAGGATTGACTCGTAGACAGGACAGACTTATTTTGTGTCTGAAAAATGAAAGATTGTCACTCCTTCACTCACTTCTTGCACTGTTCTCAGTATTATAGCAAAGATCTAGTCATCAAAAGTGAGAAATTAGGAATGTGAAGGCTTGACAAGGCAATCACAACAACGAGAATGTCTCCCGTGGTGCTCAGGGATAACTGGCAGGCTTGGAGGGGGAGAGCGACAGTGCTTGAGTGGATTTGGAGCCACTTGCGTCCACTTTGGGGTGAAGGGATAAAAATCCCCTAAACTCCTTCCCCAGCAGCTTATCCCAACCCCTGGGTGAGAACTGCAGTCTGCAGGAGCTTCGTGCTGCTGGTGCCTTTTGTGCTACCCAAAACCAGAGCCCAGGCAGAGTTAAGGGAATAAAAAGCAGTTTATTTATTTAGGGCCTTCAGGTACATTTGGGGCAGACAAAGCCCCAAATGGACATGGGGTCACGGGTTTTCATATTTTTATAAATATGCTCCATTTGCATATTGGGGGTTAATCTTCCAATTACAGCTTCAGCTAATGAGGTCATTTACCCAAAGTTTGCTCCCCCAAATCACTTTTGTTTCCATCTCTGGGGGCCTGAGGCAGTGAGGGGTCCTTGATTTCCAGCCTGGAGAGGAATTGTTGTGTCTGAACAGCATGGGGAAGCAGCAGCTCACACTGTGTGTGGAGTTTAGAGTTCTACACTAATATAAATATATCATACTTGAATATATTATCCATAACCTGGACATTAGCATACTACTCTCACATATTATCCATATACATGGAGTTTCAAGCATCACCGGTACCCAGCCCTGGCCCTGCTTCCTGAGCTGCTGGTTTGAACTGGTGGGAGGATGGATGTGTGCAAAAACCAGCGGCAGAGCAGGCTCAGCGGGAACTGCATCTCCAGCCCTTCAATCATTTATCTCAGGCTGTTTCTCCTGGAGCACGGTGGCCGCTCCAGCCAGCGCTTGTGCATGTAAATGAGCATGTAAATGAGTTATCCAGCAGCTGTGTGCTCTGTCTCCACTCCAGCTGGGACAATACTGCCCAGCACCCCCTCTCCTGGAACCACCACATCCTTCCCCATCCTTCAGGTGTTTTAGCAGTCCCCTCTGTTTCCTCTTGAGTTTTCTTAGGCTGATCTAATATTATATTTTACTCTGATTTTTTTACTGCATCTTTTCCATTTACTAATTAAATGTCTGAGCCTTGCGGATCAAGATAACTTTTATTAAAGTTAATAAATGGATGGTCCTCACAGATCTGTTTATAGTTCCTTGTAGTTTCTCCTGGCTTCATCAAAGCCAAAGATTCCAGAGATAGAATGAGGCTGTAAGAGAGATGGTAAATCTGAATACTGAGTTTCTGACATGAATTTCAAATGCAAGCAGCTAATTTTTCCATGAGGAAGCACAAGTGCAGCGTTACCAATCAAGCTGGAGAGATACCTTTGTGAAACACCTCAGTCAATCTCACATCAAACATGATTGGGGAAGATAAAAATTTACTTACAAAAGCCCCGAGGTTCCCACTGAAATTTGGCATGTTGATTGTAGACGTTGAATAATTTACAAGCCTCAGCAGTGCTGCCAATGCCAGGAAGAAATGCTAATTCCTGCACAGAAATGTGCTGGTCTGTAACTTTGATTTTGCTCTGCTCTCACAACAATCTCACCTTTGCAAGGAAAGGAGCTCAGAACTGATTTTTCAGAGTGTCAAAGCCGTGTGTGATAGAATGGCAGCATTTATCACATTGATGGAGTGCTGCTGGAAGCTCTTTGTGCTGTACAACCCTATAAGTTCAGCTCTAAAATGTGATGCAGAAAGATGCATCTGCTTTATCTTCCTCCCTCTCAGTTGTTTCTCCTGCATTATGTAAACAAGAGTTGGGGAAGAGAAATTGTTTGAAAATGCTTTTTTTTTCATTTGCATGAGGATTTCTCACTGCTAGTGTCAATAGAAATAATAGCATTGATGTTAGCTTGTAAAAACAGAGATGCACAGGAATTTTTTTATTAATTGTTGTAGACTGTGGTCTTGCAACTAAAGCAGAATAAAATCAGGTTTTTCCCTTTCCTCAGCATCCTCCTAACACTTTTCAGCTCCTGCTCAACAATGTAAAAGTCCTACATGTGTAGCTTGCACAGCCCTGTTAATTATTTGATTAGTTAAGTAGCAATATTAAAGCTCATTATTAGTGCAGAGCTCAATTAAGATTTCTGCTGTTGCTTATAACAGTTCACCAATTTTTCTGGAATGCACACAAACTGACATGTGTGTATATATACACATTTATCTTTATATGTAAAAGATTGATGGTTCTATTAACCTGCTGATATTTTGTTTTTCTTTTGGCAATTTCTTGTTTAAAAAAAAACAAAAAAAGAAATCAGAAAGAAATTAAAGGCAACTAGGAAATGTAAGACAATACAGAAATCCGTGGCAAGTGTGAGGGATGAACTTGAGAAAACAGCATTTTCCACAGCTCCTGGAAATGTCCATTCAGAAATGCAGCTCAGTAACACTAAGCCAGCCTTTTAATAAAATCCAGGGAATTCAGGCTTCTTGTTAGCACTTAAAAATCTGGACTTCGTGCCACAGTCAAATTTTCTTATGCAAATGTTCACATGTATGTTAATCTGGTGCACCTGGCCCAGATATGGGCTGTGTAATTACGCTGACAAAACTGAGGATAGCTTTAAATCAGCTATTGGCTTAATTTCCACAACTGCTGAACTAGATTTGTACTTCCACAAGTGACAGGTTTTTTAAATTTTAATGGAGTTTTCCACTTAAATAAAGGGAGTTGGACTTCTTATACACTCTGAAGAAACAGTGAATAAATGTCCTTTGAGTGAATAGAAGAGCTCTGTGATAAATATCAATGCTTACAAACTGAAGTTTGCATCTAACTCCAAGTTTTACCCTTTGAATGCGTGGCACTGGATTTTGTCAGGCCTTTGTTGTGTGTGGCATCACAGAGCTCAGCACTGAGCAGGCTGCAGAGCCCTCTGCCATCTGCTAATATCAGCAAAAGTCATATTTATTAGGCTATTTAGCTGTACTTGAGCCAAATGCCAGTCTGATTTAAGCTTTCAAATCCAGAGAGTGTGAAAATAATTTAAAATTAATTTCCAGATCTTTCAGGCAGAACCCAATATCACAGTGCAGGTCTCCACAACAGAAAAGAAAACTGAATAAGTCCAGTTTAGGATCTTACAAACTACTTGATTGTGGATGAAATATTTTCTGGTAACAGTGATTAGCCAATCCAGCTTCCTGGCTGAATAAGCGTGACTGAGCCTAAGCATTTTAGATTTAAAAAAAAATAAAGAAAAATAAGATTAGAAAACCTGATTTAAAAAGTTTTAAACCTGATTAAGAAAGTTTTAAGCCTGCTTCAGTAAGATAGGTCTGCGTGAATAAAAAGTTTTAAAATGCTGTACAAATAGCGAAAGATATGGCAAATTTTCACAAGATCCTATCTACAGACTGTTAAGGTTTAGAAGATTGTCCTGCTGCAACAAATAACGGTCAAAATTTCCAAGTTTCTAAGTAATTTGCTCCAAAACAGCTAAAAGCAGGTCTATAATTCAGATATATATAAGTGCTGTAAATTTGGGTGGCATGGCACTGATCCAGCCACAGAGCTCTATTTCCATCTGAGCTGAACAGGTTACCATATAAGCACTTCCCTGAATTTCCTTGGCATTGTTCCGTTTTCCCCTCACTCCTCTGAATGGTGGCGTTTCTGTGCCTGTGCTCAGGACATGAGGATTAATAGGAATACTCTAAGAGTGGTGTCTTTTCTCAGGTAACCAATGCCATCAAACCTGAAACCTAAAAGGAACCTCCCCTCAGAAGCAGATTTTGAAGAATTTATTTTAGCTAATTTAATTTAGTTTCTTTTTTAAGTTTAATTTTTGGAGTAGGATGTTTCGTGCTATTGAGGAGCTTTAAGCAGGAGCAGGGCAGGCTGGACAGGGGGCATGTGGAAACCCCAGGCAGGTCCTGCTCTGGAGCCAGGCTGGGACAGCTGGGGGTGCTCAGCTGGAGGAAAGAAGGTTCCAGGAAAACCCCAGAGCCTAAAGGGGCTCCAGGAGAGCGGGAGAGGGACTTTTGTCAGGGGCATGGAGTGATAGGATGAGGGGGAATGGCTTCAAACTGACAGGTCTAGATGGAATATCAGGAGGAATTGTTCCCTGGGAGGGAGGGGAGCCCTGGCACAGGGGCCCAGAGAAGCTGTGGCTGCCCCGGGATCCCTGGCAGTGCCCCAGGCCAGGCTGGATGGGGTTTGGAGCAGCCTGGGACGGGAAGGTGGAGTGAGAGGAACTTTAAGGTCCCTTTCAACCAAAACCATCCTGGGATTCGAAATGGTAACAAACTGTTGTTACATCCCAAGATGGGATTTTCCCCGAGTGCTTCTGGAATTTCTCTAGGTTTGTTCTGTGTTTTACCAGTTTCACTGCAGTGGGATCAGCTCAAACCCTCCAAAATCAACACAGTAACCTGTGCAGGAGGAGGGAAATGATTTCCATTCAGGTCCTCTCTGCACACAGATGCAAGAATAAGAGAGGTGACTGAAAGGTAACTCTATTTACTGTAGCTTTATTTTAATCCTCTGGGAATTCATTAGCATCCCTCTCAAATGCCAGCGTTCAAATCCTGCTATGAGAAAACAAACAAGAAAGGGAACAGAAATGATTTAGGAGAAGATATTTCCCGGGTTATGCAAATGCAGCTCAGGAGACACTGCTTTGTTCTGGGTTTCCCTAATTCACTGTAGTAAAGATGTATTATGTGGGTTCCCCTCTTGAAAAATCATTTATCAGGATGGCAGGTGAATAATGAACACAATTCACTGATATTGCACCATCTCCCCATCGGGGATTACAGAGAACAGGAAGGAAGAAAACTCGTGGAGTTGTTTTAGGAGGAGGTTGGGTGAACTGCATCTTTTTGTCTCCTTGTAAATTCTGTTTCAATGAGACAACGAGGACGGCTGTTGCTGGTAATAAAGGAAACAACGGCCAACAATTCCGTTCGTAAATTGCCCCTGATAAGGTGGTCATGCTTGCCTGAGTTTTCTGTGCTTGCAGTAAACCACCAGCAGTGGTCGCTGCTCAGGGATCTGTCTGTCCTGAATGCTGGATAGAAATTCTAGAAATAATGCTGGAATGCTTTTTCAACTGAAAAATACCGTTTTCATTCATCCCTGATCGCTCTTTGAAAGTTTTACTTTTAAAGCCGAAATTCCTTATGACATAATTAATTGTTTGTTTAATATATAGCTCAGGTACTTGTGCACATTTCACCTCCACTGTGTCCCTGTCTGTTAACTGCCCACCACTGAAAATTTGGTTTTCTCCAGAGTAATATGATGGCAATTAATGCTTCATCCTGGTTCTGTTAGAAGTTTGCTTTCTCTTACTCTTTGTGCTGGTCTGCAGTATTCACCTGTAAGTGTAAATGTCTCTGGTGGTGATGCTTAAAGAGGCTCCCTGGAGCAGAGGCTGGACACAGTTAAAGGAATAAAGTGGGGATTTATTGAAAGCCTTCACAGAATCCACCCTGGGCAGTACAAGAGCCTGGCTGAGGCTCTGCCCAAGGTGGACCCGAGATGGATTCAGGGTCATGAGTTTTCACACTTTTATAAGTTTTGCTCCATTTCCATGTTGGGGTTCATTGTGCAGTTCCAGCTCCAGGTTCTGCAGTCCCATCCTCCCAGTTTGCTCTCCTCAATTTTCTGTTGTTTGCACTTTTTGGGCCTGGAGCTGCCAGAGTATTCTTGGTTGTGGAGCTGGGAAAGGATTGTTCTGTGTGCCTGAGCTGTGAGGAGAACCTTCCAACATTTGATCTGGAGTTCAGAGTCACAACCAATGCAGTGCAGAGTCTGGAAATATGAAAGGTAAAACTTAAGAGATCACAGTGAGGGAACTGTGCTGGGATGTGCTCACCTGAAGTCAGAGATCTCATACAATAAATCCTTGGGCTTTACAAATCCATGAGCTACAGGGCTTCCAGAACATTACTGGCTCTGCTCTGAAACCTAAACCCTGCCTTATTCCTTGCCACAGCATAAAACAAGACTCCTGTAAATTACAGATGGTCACCAAATTGACAATGCATTTGCTGAAGCATGAATTTCCAGCCCAGTGAAACTCTGCTCCCCGTGTGCTCAGGAGGCTGCTGGGAACAACCAATGCAGTGCAGAGTCTGGATGTGCAGGCGAGCACAGGATGCACACAGCATATGTTGGATCTTGCTTTCCCGCAGAGCTGAAGGGTATTGAGAGAGAAAACATCATGATCTTAGCAAAAGATCTCCTTGCTACAAGCAAAAACCCCCTTTCAGTGCCCTTAGGGTGGGCTGGAGATGCCACTGAAGTCTCAGTTTCTTGTGAAACACACCACAGTTCTGGCCAGGTGCACACTGGAGGTTCTGCAGCTCTCACACACCTACCTGTGAGCACAGCCCAAGACTGACACCAACCAGGCCTTTTCTTCCTGACTGAAACTCCTGCAGTTCTGCTCTGAATAATTAAATTCTAGGCTTCTGATATGTTGCTTTAAATTTTATAAGCGTGTGCTTAACTCTACAAATGTAAATTCCCATTTGCATCGTGCATATGGAACTTAGAGATTCTCAGTGGACTGGAAATGAAAACATATGGCTCCTAAAGCCAGAGCAGGTAAGGGAGTGTTTGACTCCATAACATCAGAATGGCCTGCAAGTCCATTGATGTAATCAACACAAAAAGCAGGATGTCAGAGGCACACCCACTCCCATGTATTTATATAAACACACATACACACAGCAGTGCTGCTACTTTAATATTAATGTGAACATATGTCTCAGAGTTTTACATTCAGATGTTTGTTTTTGTTATTCCTCTGGAACGTGCCTTAGAAACTTGGGCTCTGCTGAGAATTTGGTGCTTAACCATCTGGTTTTAAATGCCTTGCTTTTTAATAGGTATCACTAGGTTATTTTTCCAGCAGTTCTTTTTTTTTCTTTTTCTTATACACATTCTTTGGTCTGAGGGCTGAGGTTTAAGGATAGAAAAAGAATGAATCAGGTGCCTGAATGCAGCTGCAAATAGAATACAAGGAAATTAGGGAAAGTTGGCCAGTTCTGTACCTTATGATAAACTGTGATTCTTTAGAGTGACAAACTGACTCAAAGATATTTTTTTTTTTCTAAAACTGAGAAGAAACATTTCAACTTTGAGTCTAACCTTCTATTGCCTAAAACCTATCTTGGCCAAAATCACTGAACAATTTCTGAAATTGTTCAGAGAAGTGACTTTCTGATAGCTCCTTTCTGTTTTAGACACAGCATTCTTAGAATTTCCGTGGGAGATCAGCAGCTCTCACCAAGATGTGACAGACCCAGGCCCAGTTCTCAGGAGGACTCAGAGTCACTGTCTGTCAAAATCCTTGTCCAAATCCCCTCTCTAAACCAGCTGCAGAGTGGATTTTTAGGCATACATTGCACTACCCAGTTAGAGAAGTTGTGAGTAATTTCAGATGGATTTTTCTGAATTTTTATAGCTGGAGTCAGCAAATATATTTGTATAAAACATTTCTATAATCTCCAGGCCAGAGAGAGAATAAGTCACTAAGTTGGTAACTCACCTAGGAAAATGGAGCCCGGAGCTATCAGTCTCCTCTCCAGGCCTTAAAGATTGATGCAGGGTGGAATAACTCTGTGTGAGAGAATAAGAAAAGCGTGCATCAATAGCCCACCTAGGGCAGCCTGCCCAGGAATTGTAAATGTGAGCTCAGGGCAGTGCAGGCAGAGTCTGCTCCGCTCCCTGTGGGGTGAGGGACAGGAAAGCCCTGCACTCAGTAGCACTTTTAGCAACCTTTCGACAAGGAACCTTGGGTTTTCTTTCCAAACAGGTGCTCAAAAGCTGTTTTTTCATTTAGATTCTGATGGAAAGTTTGAATTCACTTAATTTCTTTTCATTTAAAATCCTCCTTTGACAGCATTTTTTTTTCCTGATTTGACTTCATCTGAACATTTGTTGCGCCTCTGGTTTATCTGTGAAATATGATCATAAAATCAGTTTACCCTTTGGAAGGAATGGCCTCAAGCTCACCTATTTTTTAGGACAGCAAGTGAAGGGTGCAAATTTGGATGGGTAATGTCCTGATTAACAAAAACTGTATGTTCTTTGTGTCTGGTGGTTTTAATAAGAAAAATTTTAGTGAGCTGGAGGAAGAATGGAGTCCATTCCATCTGTTCAGCATGGTGGTGAAGCCAGTAGAACTCCCTGCCTCTTTTTCATTTCTAATCACCCGTGAGAACAGAGGAAAGAAGAGAAAACCAAAATCATGGGAATGTTCTGACTCTCAAGTTGCTTTTCCCTTTTCCTAACATAAGTAATGAATAAGAGGCCATAACAAGATCCACCTTGTGCTGGAACAAGCACGGCATCATGTAACACTTCCCAGTCAAGGAGGAGGCAGGGCTGCAGTCTCCCTGGAATTGCCAGGCCTTTGGATCATCTGGCAGGATGTGCTGCAGGAGAGGCACAGCTGGGGCTTTTTCTCTCAGGAGAATCCAGTGAAATACCCTGGTGTCAGACTCAGCTGGCCGACAAAAGCTGTGTGCCCAGAGTTGTCTCCCAGTTGCCTGCAAAATGCCTTTTTTCATCTGTCTTGCACTAACTGGAATTAGTTCAGCATTTCGGATTGATTAATAAGGGTTTTGATAGTATTCAGGGCAAACATCAGTCCCAAAGAAATACAGAGATGTCAGGAAATTTGCCATTGGAAATACCAGACTGTTAGAAACCAAAATGTTAAATATTTTCTAAAGAAAACTGTGACAAACTACAGTAGATATCATAATTTCTATTTTATTATTGGAACAACAAATATTTTAAGCTTTCACTGAAATGATACCAAAAATATGGACTAAAAGTTAACATTAGCATTCCAAATTTAAAATAAAAGAAAAGGTAAAAGCTTGGCCTGTCTGACTGCTAGATGGCTTCTGTAGGCCCCAGTCTTGCACAAGATTTTAACTTTGTGCTGGTGACCGGTACTGCTGAGAGCTAAGATAAAGTCTAAGTCAAAAAGTCATAGAAAAGCTCACAGTGGACTCTCCTAGCTTTTTAATTTTTTTTTAAATTTTTTTTTTTAATAAGGTATTTTTGAAAAAGTGGATTAACTTGATCTTCTGTTCCTCTGAAACATGAAACACCCTGATAGTTTTGTGGCAGTGCAGCACTGGTGTTGCTCCATTCTGTGGCTGGTTTGACTGGTAGATGTGCAGTTCTCCTAGGGAGTGGGAATTGCACCCAACAGACGTGGTTGGAATTGCTGGGCTGTAAATCCAGTTAGCTCAGTGCTGCAGAGATGGCACTGGCCATACTTCCCAACGGAATCGTGTACATTACACACTTGGATGGCTGTAAAACCCCCAGGCCCACAACTGTCACTTCTCTGGTGTCTTCATCTGCCTTTCGATAATTCACAAATATTCAGTGGCTGTGGATAGGCCTGGAGAACAAATGCTGTCTTATTCACAGTTACCAATCGAATTAATACATCCAGCACCTGTAACTGTGCACACTTCAACCTGGTTATTCCACCAAAAATAGGTTTGACTGGGTGGGAGGGTTGGGTGGTTTGGGGGTTGGTTGCTGGTTGGTTGTTGGTTGGTTGGTTTGGTTGGGGGTTGGTTGGTTGGTTCATTGATTGGTTGGTTGGTTAGTTGTTGGTTAGTTGTTGGTTAGTTGATTGGTTAGTTGGTTTGGGGTTGGTTGGTTGGTTCATTGATTGGTTGGTTGGTTAGTTGTTGGTTAGTTGGTTTGGGGTTGGTTGGTTGGTTAGTTGGTTGGTTCATTGGTTGTTTGGTTGGTTAGTTGTTGGTTAGTTGGTTCATTGATCTGTTCATTGTTTCGGGGGTTTTTGTGTGTGCTCCTGCAACCCCCCTCCCATTTTAGCTCACAGACGAATATCCAGAGGTGGATGATATTCAGGTGGAGCCTTGAGCAGATCAGATTCGTACAGGTTTAGTGAACACGGTTGGGTAGAGAAGAGAGATCCTGTTTTCCCTGCAGGTCACAGGAATCTCTGGCTTCAGGCAGAGATGTCACAGCACAGGGCTCTGTGAGCTGCCAGAGCAGAAAGGGTTGATTTAGAGCCCATCAGAGATCAAACAATCCCAGCAGACACAAGCCTGGCTTCCCGTGGGTCTGCAGTGTGTACAACAACCTGTCACTTAGCTCTGCCTGGCTTTTTAAAGCAATTTCCATCTCCAGCAATCAAAGCATGCATTAGAGTCATTATCAGCTCTGTTGCTTCCCTTGTACCTGATTTTCAAATCGTCAGAACGACGTCTTTTGTTCTATAATAAATTAATTGTCTTTGAATCTTCTATCATTGGCAGATGGATTTCTTTGTTTAAATACAAATATGAAGATGCTGATTTATTTGGATTCCCGAACACTGATTGTATGATAATTGTGTCTTCTTGTGAATAATTGAATTATTTTCATATTATGTTAATCTCATTTCCCTTAAAGCCTGCCTGAAAAATCAGACTGACTTATTTACATGTATAGGTGAATACTAATCCAGAAGGATCTATTTTTAGACTGCAAGAACTGTTTTCAAAGTTGTCCTTTTATGATTGGTGCTGCTGGTAAAAGCCCTGCAAATGCAGCTGCAGGAAGTAACGTTTTCCCAAAACAACAGCTCATGCTGTAATTCTATAGTGCTGATGTTTTACAAATAAATAAATAAATAACACGAAAGGACTAAAAATGAAGATCAGGCTCACATTATACTACATATTGTGTGAAATATGTGCTTGAAGTTTCTGCTTATCTAGGAGGGTTTTTAATGATCAATAGCCTCTGCTGGTGCTATCAAGTTGTTGCATCCAAGTTATGGAATGTGTTGTAGGAATCCTCCATCAATTTCACAGGCAGAATCCTGTAATGGAAAAATAAGGAAACTTAATTCATGCTTGAAGCTGAAATTTTATTATCCGTTCAACTGTAGTCTTAACACTCTAAAAATATCATGGTTTGGGTTACATTAGTTGTGCAAACTGTATACAGTTAAAATAAATACACACAAATATTCCAGTACCTCCCACTTTACCTCTAAGCCCTGAGGTCAACAGCTTCACTTGTGGCACAGGCACAGGGTACAGAAAATCAATTTGCTGGGGCAGTCAGGATATTGATACTTTCTTCTTTGTTATGGCAAATTCTGCACTGGTTCCTTTTCAATACATTTATTGAAATGCTCTGTAACTTGATAGTTCTTCTTTGTGTGGAATTCCACTTTACCCCCAAAGCTGCTTCCCATGGTTTGGGTTACACGCATTGGACTCTTGCTGTTTTCCTCCCTCTTATTCCTAAAACTGGCTTCAAGGCTACTCTGGCAAAATTTAATGCAGAATTTAAGACCTCCACATGTTTTTCATTTTTCATCTGGAAAAAGATCATTTGTGTACCAACTGCTTTTGTATCAGTTATGTAATATTGATATGTTTTGACCAGAAAAATGA
This sequence comes from Bombycilla garrulus, assembly GCA_013400315.1. Lineage (NCBI taxonomy): Eukaryota > Metazoa > Chordata > Aves > Passeriformes > Bombycillidae > Bombycilla > Bombycilla garrulus. Next base: position 939,763 of record VXBU01008697.1, on the reverse strand, counting down.
AAGACCTTTCTCCAGCTGGAGTGCCAGTAAACATGAATTTGCTACTCTGCTGAATACCAGCAATGTTGATCACAACTGCCACTTCATTTCCTCAGAAAAAGAAAAAAGTTGTATGAGAAGTGGAAATACATTGATGATTAATGCTTATCTTTGACCCTATTAAGTGAAATCCACAGCATTTAACATAATTTTGAGGTCAGAAGAATCCTGCAGGAAGGTTTCTGCCTGGTGGGAAGTGTGTTCCAAGCCCAGAGTGCCTGGTAGCAGTGCAATGTTTGAAAGGAGAAGGACGTGTGTTGGCATGGCAACACTGCTTAACTCATATTTGTCAAGGCCACTGTAATTACTTAGCTGAAGCCACAGGTCACAGGAAGAATGTTATCAGAACTAAAAGTGTTCCATCTTGTCCTCAACTTCCAGGCCAGAGGTTTCTAGATAAATCAAGAAGTGCAGTTTGACTGGAGAAATTAGCTCTCTCTTGCCTTGGCCTCAGCAAAAACTCATCTAAGTACCCTTTTGATCTTGTGTGCTCTGGATGCAAATTGCAGATTGTCTTCTCTTGTTTACAGGATGAAATGTCTGGGTATGAAAAGTGAATTGTTTACTTGTTTGAGGTGTCACTTCTGAATGTGTTTCAGAAATCACTACTCAGTATCTGAGACCAACCCCATATGACAGCAGGTATCAGAATATAAATGAGGATATCCAAATCAAAAAGGGTTTTAGGAGGGATTGTTCAGTACAGAGCACTGTCCTTTGTGCCTTTATACAGAAGGGTGGAAGGAGCAGCTGCTCATTTGTGGGTTGAAAGGATTTGATGTGGCACTGGAAGGTGAGCAGAACCTGGATTGCTGCAAGGCTTCTGCTCGGTTGTGGTTTAAACTCATCTTAAAACCAAGAGCTGTGGTCTCCCCTCGTCACTATTACAGCTAAAAATTGTTCTTGTCAGCACGAGGGTTTGATTTTTTTGATCAAAGTTGAAATTATCTGATATCATTAAAGACAGTTCATTGAAGATCAAGGTTGAGAATTTGCTCTCGCAGTTGTCATGTTTTTCAGTAGGAGATTCAGGAGCTGTTAATATTTCTGCCTCTTCAAATCCATTTAACTTGCTTACAAATATGGAGCAGTAAAACTTCATAGATTAAATGATGATAATTAATTAAAATTCTAGTTAAAATAATTCTAATTCTACTTGATGTTTAAATTTAATTTTTAATTTTTTTCTTTGATTTCCTGAAGTTGTGTGGATGGTGCTGTAAAATTTCCCATGTAGAATTTCACATGTGGGTTATGACACCCGCTGTTCCTGATAAATAGCTTGTAAAAGAAAGGCATTATGGATTTTAATGGCATTTAAGCTTTATTTCTATTTTCTTCTTGGATTTATAATATGCTTCTTCTATTGATCCATACCATTAATGCCGAGATATGCTACATTTATCTTCTGAGATTGATTGTGCTGAGTGTGGTTTGTTGGCTTTAACTGGGATGGGCATCAAGAGAAGAATCTTTGAGCAGAAGGATCAGATCTTTTCAATGAAAAATTCCTAGGGAATATTTCTCTTATATTATAGATTTTAGATACTAGTTTGAGTTACCAATAAAGATAGAGCCCAGAGGGAAAATTCTGCTTCGCTTCCCACTCATAGATTCTCAGCTGGTAGAGAAAGGCTCAACTCCTTCCATTTCAATGGACTTACACCACTTCACAGTGTCAACATGGGCGAGAAAAATATCACTTCCATCAGCCTCCCAGGTAAATAATCCAGTAATTTATCTGAGTGGCATTTGCAAAATAAAAATGTAGAAATGTTCTTGTTGGAGCAGAAAAACAGAACAGCAAGGTTGTCTGAGTTCACACCTTGCTGAGGCTACTAATTGAAATTGAAAAATCAAAACAATTTACAAGAAAGCGAAAGCAATTAGCAAAAGAATACAACAACAGTGAAGTTTATCACTTGGAAATGATCTTATTTGTTTCTCAGAAATCTCTATGGCTGGAATTTCCTTGGAGGTGTATCTTTTGTAATTGACTCGTAGAGTTATCTGTTAGTGCTGGGTGGCGATATTTCAGTTTGCTCAATGTGCCAGGGGTTTAGTGCCAGGCTGTGACACCTCGTGCAGTGGCACCATGGTTTGAGGACAGCACCTCCAAGGCCTCTCTGTTCTCATTGCCAGTCCTGTGCCAGCTCCTGCCTGAGCTCTACACCAGGATTCCATCCCCCTGCAGCAAAACCCGAGCAGACCCTCAGTGATTAATGAGGCAAACACCCGCTGTGCTATGTTTGAATAAATAAATAAAATGTTATCTTCAAACCACCAGCTCATCACCCGTCCTGTTCATGGTGCTGCTCTTGATTGCCTGGAGATTCTCGGTCAATTCCTGGAAAAATCTGAGCTTTTGGGCTTATTTGTTTTCTCTACTGTTCCTAAAACGTTTTGCTGTTTTCAGTATTTATGGCTTGATGTCTGTCTGGCTGTCATCATTATCAAGACTTGTGGCTTATTGCTATTGATATAAACATTTTATTTTCATGCTGGGATAATTTAAACTGGGAGAGGTTCAGGACCAAGGCTGGGTGAGTGTTCCATTCTGAAAGGCTGCAGTTATCCCATTAAAATATGGGTGTCTCTCAGCACAGAGCTAAGAGCTGACCTTTGACTGGACTATTTCCATGGATTGTTTCCTGCTAGAAGTGCCTTTTAATGAAAGATCTAATCACTAGTAACTTACTGGAACTCTCCTGTTTTGCTCTTCTTCTTGAGCCTGCAAATCTTATTTCACAAGACCAAGGTGCCCATAACTTTCATTTTACATTATATTATTAAAAAAATACTCCTACTATTAATGTTTAGCATTTTAAGTTTCATTGACTAATGAGAACCACATTGCCTCAAAGCAGCTGGAAATTCCTTCTTACTTGGTTGTGATGCTGTCAATTAATAGGCAAGAATTAATTCTTCCTGACCCAGGACTTCCACTGAGTTGTATCCAGTTTGCAGCTGAGATTTCCAGCCGAGGAAGATGAGAATACAGGGTTTGGACTGCACCTTGGGATTTCAAAGCTCCAAGTCTTGGTAGCAAAGAATTAAATCTAGAGTTCATAGGGTACAGAGCTTAAATTCCCCTGCTGCTATTTTTTGTCTAAATGTATCTTCTATTTGCTTTGTGTCAGTGAGAGGGAGAGAGTGGTCTCTCCTGGGAGGTGGGATGTAAAGGTTCAGACCTTTTTCAGTAAGGCAGAGCTCAAAATTAGGCCTTTGAGTCTTTAAAACTGTCTCTAACCCCCATAACTGCACTGCTCCTCCCAGCATTTCCCTGGATCTGTGTCCTGTTAGCTCATTTCTCCAAAGCTCCTCTCTGTCTTTAAAGAGGCTTCTGAGCAGAGCTGTGCATTTCTGACTCATTTCAGGGGCAGGATCTGAGCCTCCTCATCCCCTGGGGCTGATCCAGCTGTGGCTCTAGACACTGCTGTGGGTTTTTAATCTGCTCCGAGGTGCCTGTGCCCTGGGAAGGGCTGTGCACATCCCAGCCCCTGCTCAGGACTCAATTTCCATGCACTGCCCCGAAAATTGCTGATGCAATGTGTGAATAATTGCAGTGTTTGTGCCCTGGATCTGCCTTTTGGCCTTCCTGTGCCTTCATTGTCAAAAAAGTTTATATTTTCCAACTCAGTATTAAATACCACAATGTGTTCGGTATCAGGATAATACTGCCACTATAAATGTATTATCTACATCTACACTATGATGAACCCAGCTGAATTTTTATTCACCATCCTGGTCATGATCTTTCAAAAGAAACCACTTCACCCTGGAACAGGTACAAAGAGGAGCTACCAATACGATTAGAAAATAACTGAGCATGCAATTTTTATCTAAGAAATTGTCTTGTTCACGTCCCAGCTCCTTGCACATACCAGAAAAGCTTCAAGTGTTTTAAAGGTGTGTTTTCTTTCTGACATGAAGATGAAATGACTGGAACAGATTTGCATTTTTTCTCCTACAATGCCTTTTATACCTGCTCTTACTTATCTCACAGTAGCACTGGTAAACAACAGAGCAGTGTGGGATAGGTGTGATATCTCCTACAATAACTGCACTCCCACACAAGTCATTGTAGGGTGTGCCAAACTTGTTCCCCTTATTACTTCATCTAAATCAATACTGTAATCTGTTTTGTTTGAGAGACGAAGGGCATAATCCTGCTTATTGCACTGTGTGGGCAATTTGTCTAGTGATTTAATAAATATCGCTCCAAATTAAATTTAATGCAAAGGTAGAATTCAAACTTGACATGGTTATTGAATATACAGCTCCATGTCAAGTGGAATGAGATTTGCCTGGCAGGGAAGAAAATAGGAACCAGCTTTGTGGACAGTGAGATTTTGGATTTAGCATTTCAGTGAGAGACAAAAGCATTATTCAGCTCTTAACGTGGATCCCTTTGAAAGGAGAATCTCTGGATACATCTCTTGCTGGAAAACTAAAAAAGGTTTAGTCACTTCTTTTGGGGCAGAGCAAATGAATTGCAATCAAGAATTCCCATAATTGTGATGTGACTTACAGGGAAACTGCCAAGTGCTTCTGTGATCTCTGTTTCTACAAATGGGGTTTTAGAGTAATAATTGCATTAATTCACAGATATTATAGATAATTATGGCATACATAGGAGGCAAAGAAAAGATATTATCCCTACTGCCCAATGAATATGAGTCATAAAATGATGAAGTTCAGGAATGCCAAATTTGTACTGAAACAACTGGGAATCAGTTCCCCTTGTACGTTCTGTGCCTGAACCTGGGGGAGTTGCTGGGCAAGGAAAGGGAAATGTGCAGAATCCAAAGTACCTCAGCTTGTAGATGAGCAGCCTGTGGCTCAGCTGGCTCAGGTCACATTTTCTGTCTGTAGATTTTCTGTGCCACCACCCCAAGTGTGTCACTGGCCTGGAGGATTCTCCCTGCTGAAGTCTCTATCAACACCAGATTTCTGTGGGTAAACGCCCATTTCCATTTATCTAACCACTGATAACAGAATTAATTACAGATATAATCATTATGTTTCCCCTTTGTGATGTAAGGTTTAGTAGAGAACCGTGTGTTTTATTTCTGGGGTTTTTTTGAAGAAGCCTTGCAATGTGCATCTTAATGAAAAAAAAATACATTTTTCATCGTGGTTAATCCACTGCTTGCTCCCAGCTGCCAGTAGCCAAAATTTGGCTTCTGTGGCTGATAACAAGCAGAAAAAAAATGTCTACTCTGAGTCAGAATTAAGAGAAAGCAATTTTGAAGAAATAAAGTTTTGGCAGCAAATCTTCATGTCATGCTTTCCTGGTGAAGTCTTAATAGGAATCATTTTTTAGAGGCAGGCAATGGGTCAGTGGCCTGGGCTGGCACAGCTGGGTCACCCAAAATGCCCTGAGGGAAAATATCAGTCTTGGTGGCAACACTTACATGAAAAACAGATACATCTTCAGAATCTCTCTATGTAATTACATTAATTCTGTCTGCTTTGTGTTTTTATTTTAAATCTGTTCTTTTTGAAATAAGTCATTCTAAGGGCAACTCTTTCCAGGCTTACTGTGTATTACATAATATATTATTAACTATTCTTTCAGTTCCAATCTGAACTTGGGCAGCTCTGAAGAAAAACCAAATTTCTCCCCCTGTCTTGGGAAGTCTCCTGTCCCTCCCTCCCGCTCAGTTGTCCATATACCATTATGATGTAATTTGGATTTTCCTTAATATATTTAAATTTCAATTTAAAATAAATTTTTCTTAGTTTTTATTTCTACCTCAAAATGTCTTTTAATTTTTTTTTTTGCATACATTTGTAAATTAACTTTTACTTAAAAAAAAGTAATCCCAAGGATGTTTTGTTTCCTTGCCTGAGCAGGATCAGGTGGGCCAAGGGAAGGGAGTAATAAGAGCTGTGTGTGCTCAGCTGAAGTGACAAATGCAAATGCTTCTGTTACCTTGGATTAAAAAGGGCTCCCCTGAAGGGTAACTCGAGCAGTGGCTGCATTACAGTGTCAGGTGCAAAACCTTTAATGGAGAGAAATTGCCTCAACTAATCTATTTGTCAGTAGGGAGGGGAAGCAGAAACCTATATATAACTTGGAAGCTGAAAGGTTTTGCCCTTCTCCAAAAGAATAAAATAATATAGCACTGAATAATGGGTTTGATTCCAGTTTTAAATTAGAAATCCAATTTGTTCTTATGAGCTCCCTACTCCATTTCTTACTACTCTCTCAATTCTGCTGGGTGACATTGGGAGATAAAGCAGAATTTACAAGATTGAAATAGGTAAAATTTTCTTAAAGGTAGACTGAAACATGTCCAGAATGATGTATTATAAATTGCATTGCATTTATTAATAAATGCCAGGCATCCCCAGATAAGATAATTGGGTTTTATGCTTAGGGATGTGTTAAATGTAGATGCCAAATCAATTCTTTTCACAATTAGTGTTACCTGTTGTAGGAGCTGAAAAATGGGATTTCTTCACCCATCTGAATACAGTATTGTGTTATGGCCACATGAACACGTGCCGAGGAAACAGAATTGGCAGGGAGGAAAAGTGCTGTTAAAATAAGTGATTTATAGCATTTGGAACCACTCTTGGAAAATGGTCTCCTATAGAAGTGCTATTTAATAATTTATCTCTGTTTAAATTGGGATTTGTCTGCTGTGTTGCATGCTCATCATGCCCCAGGGTGGGAGGGATGAAATGAGTCAGGGCACAGTTTAGATTCTGAAAAACTGTGCCAAACGGCACTTCCACAATTTAACTTTAATGAAGTAGAGATCTTCTCAACAGTGAGATAAGTAAAATTTATTACCTCCTTCTGAAATTATTTTTTAAAGGAAAACAGTAGAGAAAGAGTCCAGGTTTCCATCGTTCTGTTCTGAGAATCCCATTTGCATTCAGAGAACTGAAAACTTGGATGGTGGCTGGAAAGTCAGGTGCAAACATTAGAGACCGGCATCAAAACACATTTGGGACAGGAACATTTATTGCTTCTGAGAAAATGGAAGTGTTTATGGGGAATATTCCAGGGGAATTGTATTTTTTGAGTTATCAGGACTCTCTTGCTCACGGGACTGCAGAGTCCTGGATTACCTGCTATCCATAAATCACATTTTTGCATTTGGGAACACAAATTAAATGGATTCCTTTCTCTCCTCTTCCTCACACAACCTTCACCCTCTTCTCATTGTCTAAAATGTCCACTTTGAATAGACATCATTTCAAAACATGAATCCTATGGCGGTACAATTGAGTCTGAACTGTTTCTTATCAAAGACTTCACCATTTATTATGGCTTTAGTATTTTATATTCTGTGTAGAGTGCAGTGCTACAGGGACAGCAGTGAAATTGTGGGGACAATGGCAGGACCGGTGGGATCCCTGTGAGCACTTTCCAAGTCTCCAGCCATCAGTTCTTGAGGCATTTCCTGAGCCAGAGCTGACTTTTTGTAAATTTTTGGGTGAAAAAAATACGTTTAAATTTAAATCTTTACTTCCCTGCCCGGAACCTGTTTTGGCATTAAGGCACAGGAAGTGCCACTGAGGGATATTGCAGGTGATGCAGAGCAGCAGTCAATGACAGAACACACATTTCATCCTCCAGAGGACGGTCTGTACATGAAACTGCACAATGTTAAAGTTCAACAGGATATTAGTTAGGAACTGAGGTGAATATTGGGGGTGTGATGAGAACCTCTCCATGTTTTTATTTAAAACATGTTCTGTCTAATAGCCCAGTCTGTACTCCAGGGCCTGGAAAGGGAAGGATGTTATTCTCAGAGTAAGGAGTGGCCGTGTTCCTGAGCAGAGTATGGAAAACAGGAGGGGATTCCTGGGTGACTCAGGATGTGTCTGCAAGGCCTGGGACAGACAAGGGCAGATGTGTCTGAAAAGAAATAATTCAGGACCTTAGCAAGAGGCTATTGATTTTCTTTCTCTTGATGTAAGAATACCTACACTGAACTTTTCCTCATCCCCTCAAAACTGAGAACTGAGCAGACTGTTGTAGCACGAGCTATGATCAGGAACTCCACAGGTGTGATGTGTTCACTTTTGGGGCTCTTTCTCCAGGCTGCAGAGCACTGCCAGGAGCTCCTGACTTTTCCCTGAGCACTGGGCTGAGCATCCCTCGCCTTGCAGGGGCAGCAGCAGCTCCTGCCAGCATTCCCACTGCCTTCCCCAAGGTTTGCTGTGCTCCTTTGGGATCAGCCTGGGCTGGCACAGAGGGGCACACACCTGCCAGAGAGGAAAATCCTTCCTGGAGGGATTTATCCTTTTGTCAAGACAGAATTTGACGAAGTCCAGCACGCCCAGCGGGAACGCTGCCCCCTGTGTTACCTCCCCCTCCAGAGGCATTTGGCACTCTGCAGAGAGATTTCTTAGATGGAATCCCAGAATCTCATAATCTCAGAATTCCAGAATGGTTTGGGCTGGAAGGGACCTTAAACCCGCTCCAGTTCCAGCCCCTGCCCTGGGCATTGCCTGCTGGTGCATTTCACGGTGTGTGTGGAGAATTCCCCGTGATCCCACACGTGAATTGTCCTCTCTGCCTCATTCCATCACACGTGGGTAAATTCTCCTCCCAACATCCCGAATATGACATCCTTGCTAATATCTGCTGTGCTCAGATATGTCCCTAATGTAAATTATTAGCCTTTAAGTGCTGGCAGCGTTAGCATATTGTTGCTGTAGGCTAAGTGTAATTCTTTTAATCTTGATGGTAATTTCCCGGTTAAATATTTTAAATAAATACATTTAAATAAATAACTTTGTACAGGGAATATTAATCATATCTCTTTAGCAGTATATTGGGATATTAGGTTATTTCTGACTCTCTAGTTTTTAACTTTTATCTTTGGAGCCTAATTTGGCAAAGTTTTTGCCTTGTTAGCAATCATTGATCAGCGTGTTTGGTTTCCACTGGTATCAATGGACAGGCTGAAAAACAGGGGTTTGGAATTTTGTTTTTCTCTGTGATAATCTACAGCACTGAGGGATGATAGGGGACTTTCTAGTGTGCTTTCTGGCTTCAGAATATTTTAAAACAAAAAGTGGGGTAGAAATGCAGCTTTTATGGCAGTGCCTTTCACCTGCCAAAAATGAAGGTGAATAGTTAGATGTGGCTGAGATATTATTTACATATTACTGCACTTGTAGCACAAATGCTTTTATTATATCCAGGACATTCCTGAACCAAAGGGATTTAATCTCAATTTATGTCAGTATTCACAGAAACTTGATGGTTTTTGGCACACTTTCAGTGATTTCAGTGCAGGTCAAAGAAAACCAAACAGGTTTTCAGCAAGGAACCAGCTAGAGTGGATTGTTTTCTCACAGTGACATTAATCAGATTTGAATAGTCAGGAGACAATTCTTGTTTATTTCCGGTTTTTGCCTTGGCACAGAGGATTTTATGAGGGTAGAGTGAGGAGTTAAGTGTGAGGTGATTTTCATTTTACCTTGGGTTTTTGATGGTTTTTAATGCAGGTCTGCTGTGATTGCTTTTCCTGTTCCCCTCATGAACTCCTCACGATTTTAAGGCTGACCTGCAAAATGTGGAGTCTTTCCTGCTTGGAGAGGTTTCCTGTGCAGAAATGGTTTCTTTATACTCATTTTAGACTTTTAAGGAAAAAAATATTAGAAACACTAGAATTTCCATGGAATATTTCTGGATCTTTGCTCCTTTGTAGCCCACTTTTGGGTGCCTCTCTGAGGCTGGCTCTGTTTGAGTCTCACCACAGCCCCAGGGCCCCTTGGATCATGGTAAAATCTGGGTCTGCAGAGTCATTTTTCCTGTTTTTCCTCATTTTAGTGCTCTCCTCATGAAACCTGGTGGATTTCAGGTCGCTACAAATGAGTTAAACTGGGACACCACAGAGATAATTTCTTTTTATGCTACCATTGCCCAGATATGGAACAACTCAATAGTTTAAGCTTCATTTTTTCCCATAACAAAATGCTATATTTCCCTGAATGTCACACAAAAAAAATTTCCTCCTACTAGAGGAATTAAACACATACATTGCATATTTTTATAGATTCCATAGCATTTTGCTATTTCCTCTGGCTTAATTTTATGTCTTTTTCATCTTCCTGTCCTATTTTTCTGGCTTCTCTTTTTGCCTCGTGTCTTTGTAATAATGCAATTTGAATTTCTAGTACCCTTCCAATGAATGTTTCTGAAAAACCCTACGCTTTGTGAGGTCATAATGGAAGTTCTTTAAAAGTTAATTTTAGAAAACCAATTTGTTCCAATCAGTTCTGTATAGATGACAATTTCCTTGGCTCCGTATCTGTCTTACAAATATTCACACACAATTATCAGTGCTTACAGTTTTCAAAAAATATTTGTTCTCTTTGCCCTCCCGCTCCCACTGCGTGGAAACTCTGAACTTTCCTGATGGGGAAAGTTTTTATTTGTGACTAATCCCAGAGTCCAACTGGAAGCTCCCACACTGCCAGGAGAGCAGATTAAAATCCACTTGGAGTGAGAAGCAGAGCACAGAACCTTTCAGGAGCTGTGAAGAACAACTGGAGAAGGTTTGCACAGCATTTCCTTCTGAGCAGTGGATGCCTTCCAGCAGCAAAATGCTGGCTCCAAGCTCTGCTTTGCAGTTTTCAGTTAAACCAAGGGAAGAAAGCCAAAAATGCTGCTTTTTATACAACTCTGAGAGTGTTGAGCAGTGCGGAGAAATGAATTGGAAGAAACATCTTCTCACTTAGGATAAAAACAGTGGGGATCTGACAAAGCTGCTGAGCCTAAGCCTGGGACAGCTCCAGGGGGGACAGTGAGAGGCCGAGGGAATTCTTTGTCATTTCTGTCTCTCTGGGGCTGACTCCTGAAAAAAATTCCAGGGTAAATCCTGGAGCTCACAGAATTTGCCCAACAGATCCTGTGCAGTGAAACCAAGGTGGACAGCAACCCAAACAACACCTGGAGAAGGGGTGGAACTGTTTCAATCCCACCCTGGGTCGTATTTATCTCATTATTGGATATTTTTTTGGCATTTCAATGGGTCTGTGCCACACTCTCATCATTCTTGTCCTGGCTGGCACCTGCTCTGCCAGGCTCCAACTGCACCAGAGAGAAACGGCTGCTGGATATGAAATGGGTCATGGTTATGAAACAGATAATTGTTATAAAATAGATAATTGTTATAAAACAGATAACTGTTATGAAACGGATAATTGTTATAAAATAGATAATTGTTACAAAACAGATAATTTATCTATTATAAAATAGATAATTCCAGAAATGCAGGCTTGTGCTGGTGTGTAACAGATTCTGGGCACTCCAGCATTAATTAGCTGCTGTCATTAGGCTGCTGCCTTTTGCCACAGTCTGACGGGAAGTGGAGCAGCTCAGAATGAGGGGACATCAAAAAAGCATCTGGGTACAGCGTTATTTAATTTTAAAAATTAGTTCATTCAAACCCACCCAAACCATATCTGCAGAAGTGATTTAAGTCTGTATGAGTCTTTTCCCATTAATTTTTCATGAGACAGGCAAAGTGGATGAATTATCTTCAAATTGGGATTCAGTTGTCTAAGTAACTTGTTACTTACTCAAACTTTTAATTAACTAAACTGTTCTCTTTATAATTCATATTGAGCAATTTCCTGCAGCAGTATTTCACAGGTGAAAATCCATGGATTGCTGATTTACTGAATGAGAAATAAAATATGAAGAGAATGACTTGTAAAAAGATTTTAATTTATTGCTTTTTCCATTTCACTTGAGGATGCCCTTATTTTTGTCTGTGCAACTCCAACTTTTCCTAAAAAGGATTCTTTTATGGAAAAATTTACATATCTACCATTACTTTCTTAAGCTGTAAAGTTATTTTAAGGAATTTCAGGATATTCTACATGGAACAAAAAACTACTCAGGCACCAGTTTTAAGGATTTTATTAAGATGCCAAAAAGAAATATTTTAGTAAAAATAACACTAATATTAAGAAAAAAAATCTGGAAGAAAACCATTGAAAGAGCAAAAGCTTGATGAAGTCTTGTAATGCTCCAAAAAGAAATGCTGTTTTTTGAAGGGAAGTGTCAAAGCATCTCTTCTTGTGATAACCTGCATTTTCCTCTTACTTGTTGCATCATTGGAGATGCATTTCTACTGCATTACATTGCATTCTGAGCATGATTTGCATTTCCAGAAGAACCTGAAAATTGTCTCTGAAATGGCTTTTGAGGTTCACCTGAATTTCCCTCGTTTCTGTGACAATCTCAAAAGAAATGAGCACAAGTTGCGGTGAACAGGGGAATTTCCATCCTATAATTCCACGCTATAAATTTTAGATCCATTTCGTTTCATGGAGTGCTATTAAAAATGGTCAGCATTATATCATTCCAGGAAGAGTAAATTATTCATTTTTGCCACCTAATCCTGCACTGCCGGTTTAACCCTTCCTCAGCTCCTTTACAAACATTCACTTAAGGCAGATCTTGTTGGATTCCTTGGGGGTTTCCTTTTTAAAGGTCTGACATTTCTTTCTGTAATTTAGTTTAGGCTGCCTCCAGTTTCTTATCACTCTGTAAATGTCAGATTTGCAAAATGCATACAGAGCTTTATAGAAATGTGACCAATTTAATTTGTGTCGTCTAATAATTCTATCATTCCTACACATTCTCTTAAACCCATCTTTGGGTTTTCCTGCTGTCTGTATTTCCACCCTTCTGGTTTTCCCACTTCTCCTCGAATCCTTATTTTTGCTGAATTTGAATTTAATTTACGTGGCATTTTCCCAGACCTCTCTCTCTGTCACTTTTAACACAAAGCCAGGGGAGAATTTGGGTGAGAAGGAATCTCCAGAGGTCTCCAGGCACAGCATAAAGCTGTACTGAGGAGCCCACAAGGAGAAACACAAATTCTTTGTTACCTGTGGAAATGATGATTTTTATCAACAGGGAAATTGAAATTAATCACGTTAATCTCGTAATAATGCTACCTGGAGACATCAAATTAGGGATTAATTGAAATCATTTGTGATATATTACTTAATTTAGAGTTGGAAAATCAGACAAATAGGACATGATTATGATAAAGAAATAGTAAATAAAACATTGTTCTGTGTCAATTAAAAGACTATATAACATTCTTAGCTGCTAATATTGAACCATAATGCAAATGGAGTAGGCTTTTATAAATTATTCTCCAAATTCTCTCTGTACCAACTGAAGAACAGATAATGGCAACATCAAATAGATTTTCCTTATTTTTTTCTTAATGCACTTACTACTGTAATATCTGAACATTTACACATTCAGAGGTAATAAATAATTTCATAGAAAGATGGAGCTTCCCCTTCAAGGTGGCATTTTTTAAGCAAATAAATAGAATAGATTTTTGTGCTTGCTTTATTATCTGAGTGCCTTTTTATCTATTATATACTTGACGTGCCATTTGCTGCTAAGTTATTGATAATTGTATAGACATTTTTATAATGACACAGAACAAAACACGATTGTGCAGAGTCTGCAAGGGGCTGGTGCTACATAAAACATATAATGAGCTAATGGATTCAAATTAAACTGAATTAATTGAAGAGTGAGGAAAAAAAATAAAGAGCCTGGGAAGGAGATGCCATCAAACTGTGTTTTCCTTCAGTACTGAAAAGGCTGTGGAGGAAGAGCATCAATTTTCAGATGTTCATGTTCTTTGTGTTTGTTTCTTTCTGCGGTCTTTTTCATTTCTGCAGAAGTTTTTCTCTGGCTCCAGTCTGTGTTCAGTGAGGACACATTTCAGCACAAATTTTGAGCAACAAAGTCAGTCCCAAAAAGGGAAGAGATGTGAAGATGTAAATGGATGTGAGGAGGTAAATGGATGTAAAGGTGTGGAGGGAGTGGATGTGAAGGGAAGAGATGAGGGGGTGCAATTTTTCTTTCACAATTACCTGAACAGAACCACCCCAAGTGCCTGGGATTTGTTAGCTTTAGACTTTAAAGTACATTGGTTTATGTTGCTTCTGACATGCCAGTAGGTGAGGAGTTACTTTTGATCTACCAGGAGAGTGGGTTGGACTGAAAATTGGAGTAAAAGCTGGTGCTGTGTTTCCTGTAGGAAGCAGGATGGATTTGGGTGCTGTGCCCCGTCAGCAGACACATTTCCTTCCACTTGTTACTCACCTCTGTCTTTCAATAATTATGACTGGGGAGGAGAAAAATTTCAGTTTCCCTTTTGCTTTCTGAGCTTTCAAATTCTTTTTGCCCCAGGTAAAAAAATTGCTTTTCCTTGGTTTCTGGTTAATATACTGTGCTGTAAAACCTCCAAAGAATAAAGTGCAACTGGGTGAATGAAAGCACCCCCAGCAGTTTGTGGGTTTTTCCAGTGGCTCCTGAAGTCCTGATTTCCCTGTCAGCTCACCCAGAGCTTGGGCCAGGGGCTGAAATCCTGAAATCATTCCCATGTCCAAACTCCAGCAGCTTTCACTGGAGCTGCAAGGACGATTAAACCTCTTCAGAATTCTATTTCAAGTCTACAACTCTGAAAGTTGAGTAATAATATAATAAGTAATTAAACATGTGAATTAAAAGGTGAACCTCACACCGTGGGCTGAACCTGTTCAGGTTTTGCAGATGGTTTGAAAGGGAAAGGTCATTTATTAGCAAGCTCTTTTTTTCTCTGTTAGGTTTCAAAAATCAAATACCAACCTAAGAAAGGGATAATTTTACAGCTCACTTCTGGAATGAAAACTACCATTCCCAATTGTATCTGAAATGGTTGCAGTAGTGAGTGTAATCACACTCAGTCATCTCCACAGGCATTTTGAACAGGTTGGAGTGTCTACAAAAGTGTTTATGTTGATAAAGGAAAATAAATGCCATGTCCTACAATTGTAATATTTCATCCAGATAAAATATAATAATGGGAACAACATGGGATGAAAAATATGAAAAAAATGCATCTTCATTATGACAGTCTTGAGAGTACCAAAAAAAAAATAGCATTTTAAAAATACTATATCCTCCAGATTGCTGTAGTGCATTTGACTTTACAGAGGCACAGTTTAAGGGTTTGAAAATTTGTTTTGATTCCTTAAAACTGATTGTTTGGGGTGATTTTCCCCCTCTTTCTTCCCCCACAATATTTGTATGGGAATTTTTTGCAGGAAAGGAAATAGCTGGAAGGACAGAATCAAGGTGCTGTTTTTGCAGGTGCTGAGCTGCACAGGATGTTTTTGTAAGGGCATTTCAGTCAATCCCACATCTGGCCAGTGTTAACCTTGACCAGGTCTTTTCTCAGGGGTGAATTCCTTCAGTGGCGCACGGGAGAGCTGTGGGTGTAAATCCTGCAAACAGCAGTGGGGTGATGGAATCTTTCCTCTACCAACAGAAACTCTGTCAAAAAATCTCCTTGTGACAATTCCTTTATATCTGATGCATCTAACTAATAAATGAGATCATCACATCCACAGCCCCTACCTCCCATTTGGCCAAGGGAAGACAGCACAAAGTGTTTTTTCCTCCTATGACAGCCAGAATCACAGCCTGTAGCTGCTTAGAAAATCCCAGATGTGTAAAGGTTCTATGTCAGACAGAAAGCTGGATTTTTGAAGAAAAATAGTGTATTTCAGTCATGAAATAAATTGGATATCAGGGAGAATTTGCTTTTGGGGTTTGAAAGATGCCAGGAAGCATTTGTGCCATGCAGGAATCCTGATTGCTACCAGCTAATGAGTGAGATCTCTATTACACTGAAATTCTCTCCTCATATTCACATTTGTGCTTATTACCAATACCTGAGGGACACAGGGCATAAGAGGTTCTAATTTTCACTTCTCTATTTATATGAATTGAGGATGCTTTTAATACCAAATTTTGCTAAGAATAAATCCAGCAACAAAGGCTTTCTGCGCCTGAAAAGTATTCCTGTAACTTGAAAATGCTCAGTGTGTTACAAAAGGAATAGAAAAGTTCCATGAGTAATGAGTCCCGAATTTAGGAAGTGTTGTGAGAGCTGAAGTCCAAGTGAGTATGATGACTTTTAATTTTGCTTTAATTTTTGTTGTGGTTTAACCCCACCTGGCAAGGGCCTTGCAGGATCTTTGCTGTAGACCTGGGAAGCTTTGCTTTGCATGTCAGCGATTCTGTGCGTGGTGCTTGCTCTGTATGACCAAATTGCTCACACTCGCTGAGCAATCCAGGTAAATCATTATATTCTCTGCTGAAATTGTAGCTTAGAATTAAGTTAACAACCCTTTATTCAGAACTCCCTCTGCCAAATGCACAAAGTCAATTTGGCACTGAGAACAGCAAACATTGTGACTGGGTGTCGTGGAAATTTGGCTCCACAGCAGAGAGGTTCCTGCAGCTCGGTTCCACAGCTCAGGCCAGGAGCTGCAGCTGAAAGAATTGAAAATCTCATCCTGTTTGGTGAGAGCTGCCATTCCCCACTCAGCCCCTGCCACGAGAATCCAGTCCTCAATCAGTTTATCAAATAGGAATTAAATTAATCTTTAATAAATTCTGATGGTGGTGGTGATTACTCAGAACATCTGGCAGTTAATTGGATTTAAGACTTCTGTGTATTTTAGAATATTTTTAATGTGATTTCTTATACAACATCTGGATTTGGAGTGCAATTTCAGTGGTGTATGCTAGATCTCATTCACAAAACGTCCACAATGGATATCGGTGAGCATTGGAAATTAAAACTCTGACAACTTCTTTTATGTTGATTTTAAACTCCCATTTTTTATTGGAAAAAATAAAAATGTTCCACCTCTGCCATGGGCAGGGACACCTTCCACTGTCCCAGGTGCTCCAAGCCCCAGTGTCCAGCCTGGCCTTGGGCAATTCCAGGGATCCAGGGGAAAATTCCCACCTCTGTGTCCTGCCCTCAGTCAGTGAGACAGCACTAAGCAAGAAAATTAATCCTTGTCATCCCCAAAATGCTTTTAAGCAAGCACATTCCTCTAGCTCTGCTCACCAGCAAGAACATATTCAAATGTTATTCCAGTATTCAAATACCAGGTTGTTTGTTTGTGTATTATTTAATTCTCACTGACTTTAAGGCAAGATAATGTTTCTGTCTCTGAAGTTTAATAGCACAAGTGGGTGTTAATTCTGATAGAGTTCGAGAGCAATAAAATGCTGCTAGAATTCCACTAAATAGCAAACTGCTGTAAATTTTAGTCATGCAGTGCTAGTATCAAACAGAATGAGCAGCCAGGCTGCAGATGAGAGATTGAAACCACTTTGAACACATCTCAATTGGCAATCATTAAAGAGGCATTTCTACTGATTTTGCATCTGGTATTCTGACAGAATTCCTAGTTCTGAAAATGTGGAAAATAAGTGGCTTTTATAAGGTAGACAGTCTATTGGATTTGATTGTAACTTCAGTTGAAAACCCCTGTCAAGAATATAAGCATGAAGAAAAATGGATTATCTCTATAATTCTCTCTGAAAACACAACTCGATGTGAATTTGTAAACATTGAACTGCCTCAAAGTCAATGGAAAATGTTCTGCAGCTTTCAAATACCTCAATACTTTTATTTCAGGGCTGATATTTTCTTTTATTTGGCTTCAAGTTTTCTACTCTCTGACCAAAGTATCAACCCAGGGAACCACTGAAAATGTCATCCTGATCTAGAGAATGACATATTTTACTCGGAAATGTACCTTCCATCACGTACTTGAGTCCTTCTTGTGTGACTCAAATGAGTATCACAGTGATCAAGGTGAAATTCAAACACTTGTCTGAAAGCAGCCTTGAGATGGGAGCAGGAGGGGGGGTTTGCTTTCCATTTGGAAGTGTGGAGAATCAGGAAAGAATGAATACAGGCAAACAAGCACCAAGAAGCGCTTTTCTTTCAGCATGTGCCTGAGTGGGTTAATGTTACCTGTGAACAGTCACTAGAGGAGTGTCGTCTGAAAAAGAACCAGTGTTCTCTTCTTGATTTTTCTACATATAGTACAACCTTTTCCAGAGTTGCCTGCCCACTGTTATTTGTCCCTCACCCCTTTTAACCCGTGAACTTTGGTGTTTGTTGGCCAATTTCAGGCACGTTTGACAAGACGTAGATCTGGGCTGTGGGGTGCTGTGAGGGTCAGGGTTCCCGGCCCAGCCATGAGCTGGCTCCAAGGCTCTTTGTTTTCCTGGCCACCAGTTTGGGGCGATGCCTCTCCTGCATCACAGAGCAGCAGCCAGCTGTACAGAGTGTGGGAAGCTGCAAACTAAAGCGGAGCAGATGCCTCTCAGCAGGCGAAAAACAAATTGTTTGTACACGTGGAATGGGATGGGAGTGCAGGAAAGAGGAGAGAGTGGGAATGAGGCAGCTGGAGGTTGAGGAATTGTTGAGGGATGGGTTGTAGATGTGAGGGAGCAGAATAAATCAGGAGTGATGCATGACCTCACAAAAGGCCAGTTTTTGTTATTTCTGCTCCTCACGGTATTAATTGCTCCTCTTTGCTTTGCTGCTCTTCACAAGAAAGCAGAAGTTAGAAAGAATAACTACATTTCAACTCAGTTGGGAGACAAAAAAATAATTCTTAAGCAGTTCATTCATTGTATTTAATAAATCTCCAAATAGTATTTGCTAGAGATTGTTTATGGTCTAGCGTTCTTATATAGTTTGAAAAAAAAACAAACCAAAAAAGCAACAAATAAAGTGGCTTTAAATTGCCACTTCTAAAGCAGTTCTTTGGCACGTCTTTGTCGGGGAGATGTTTCGAGTGCAGGTTGCTTACATGTGCTGTGTGAGCCCTTCCTTTGTGAATTAACTGGGTTGATACAGAAACATCAAAACAGATTAAGAAAACCTGCCAAGGTTTTTCCTTCCAGACTCTGACCCTTGTTTGGTAGGAAGTTGTGTGGAGGTTTTAAGATATGTCTGTGCATTTCAGCATATCCATATTTTTAAGGCTTTGCATCAGATGGAGGAAAAGCAGGCAGTGACAAGATTTTCTGGGTGTCGAGTGTATATAATCTGACATTTTCAGGACATGGATTTTAACTAATTTACACCATCAAGCCACACTACTTAAATTCGTGACAGCAAACCATCTTCAAATTTTATATAGGAATGGCTTCGTTTTACAGATCTCAGATCCATCGGTTTGGTTCTGCAGAACTTAATCTTCTTTTCCCCTTGCTCATTATGACTGAGGATCACTCTTGCACTTGCTGTTAGTTCCGCCTTTACTCTTTTTCCTGTCCAAGAGCTCACCTGGACCTGTCAAGGCTCCTCCCTTTCTTAGAGAGTCCACAAATTATCCGTGGATGGATTAAACTGGCTTCGGTCAACAGATTAGCTGGTGAGTTGGTATAAGAATTACTGTGGATAAAAATTTGCACGTATTTCAATGTATAAATTTCCAATCCTAAAAAACCAGCAAGTGTAAAAGATGTGGAATGTCAATAGTTATTTGAAGTTTCTGAAACATCCCATTTTATGTTTAATAATTAAAAAACAAAACCAAACTCCTTCACTGATACATCTGTTTCCTGTAACTTAAATTTCACCCCTCCCAAGGATACTATTTGGATTTTCTTGTTCAATGTGAAATTTCCTTCCAGCTTTATAATCTGTTTTATTTATATTCCTGTGGTTTTATTGGTGAATATTTTAATTGTCGTGCTGACTGAGCAGGATCAATATCTGACTTTGCTGCTGTGGTGAAATGTTCCATATTTACAGCAGCTGCTCCCTACGGGCTCCTGGATGACAATTTCCCAGTGGCCTGTGGATGCAGCAGTCACTTCCACACATCTCCTGTGCAGTTCCTGCCTCTGTCCTGGGCTGCAGTTTGAAGTTTACAGAGCCAGGAGCTCTGCTTTAATTGGCTTTGTGTGCAAACCTCTGTGCACCACTTTCTGTTTATTTATTTCATTGGGAAACACAATTTTACTTCATGTAGGTTGTTTGTACCTTGTATGGACTAGAGGAAAAATTATAAACTGGGCTGACACCAGGCAAGATTTTGTTCCTCACAAGTTCCAAGCTGAAATGACAAGCTTTCCCTGTGATATGCTAAAGAAGAGTGAACTGCACTTTAGGGCATTAATTAAAAGAGATTCCTCCTATGCTTTCATAATATTATCTAATGTTATGATTAAAATCTTTATGCTTGTCAGAGAAAATAAAATTATAGCTATATTTTGTTCTATCTAAGAATAAACACGTGATCTGAAATGTTGAGGAAGACAGGCACACAAACTACCCCAAGGTGACCGACACTGAAAAATCCTCAAATGCTGCCCTGGCTCAGTGTCTTTTCTGCTATCCCTGTAAATCCCTTCCTTAGCACGGGGTGCAGGCAGGCTGAGGGGAAAGGCAGTGTGATTGATGTGCTCTGGGTTTGTCCAGACTGAGGGAGGGGTTTGGCCCACCTGGGTCACCAAAATGATGCCTTAAATTTTAGCTTTTTTATTTTTTCAGACTCTGTGCTGTTTTAATGTGCAGTTCTGGGTTTCATATTCAGGGTTGCTGAGCTCTCTGCACAGAGCAGGGACACAAAACAATTCCTTTCCAGCTGGGGACCAAGGACAAATTTGAGGCCCAAGAGTGGAAACAGCAGTGAAGGCAGAGAGGGAACAAGGAGGATGGAGCTTCATCACCTGGAGCTGGAATTGGACAATGAACTCCAATGTGCTGATGGACCCAAACCTATCAAAGTGTGAGGCCTGGTGCCTGGGATCCATTTTGTGCCCATTTGTGGGTTTGACTTGGGTGCAGCCCCAAGGGGTTCCTGCACTGCCCAAGCTGGATCCTTTCAATAAATCCCTTTTATCCTTTTATTCTCCCCGCTCTCTGTTTCCAGGTCAGCCTTTCCAGGCAACACCACAGGAAACCTGCACCAGGTCCTGCTGGCAAAGCTGCCAGAGCCTCACAGCAGCTGCAGCCGGCTCAGGGAGCTCTGCACTGGAGGACTGCAAACATAATGGGAAAGTTTCTCTCCTTCCTTTAATTCTGTGGAACATGAATTACACATGTGACAGATGCGCTGAGTTTCCCAGATCAATTCTGGACACCTGAGGTAAAGTGAGGATTGAAGTGGTGTTAAACATTTGTGAGCTCGATTTGTCTGTTCAGAAACGTGTTGCTGTTTGTTTGAGATGTTCTCAGAGCATCCCTGCTCTGTCATCAGGATCCTGGAGTGCCTCTTTCCAAGGAGATTCCCAGCTTTATTCCAGGCTTCCCAAAGAGATTCCCAGTTCGATTCCAGGCTGCTGTTCTGGGGCAGCAGAAATTGCCTGTGTTGGTGAGAGCAGCCTCTCCCATTCCAGTGTCTCTGCCCAGTCTCTCCTGTTAGGAACTATTGTTTCTGCTGCTCCCTGCTCAGGGCTGGTGTCAGCAGAGGAAAAATGGGAGTGCAGAGGGAACTGTTTGCAGTGCAAACACATTTTGGGTAATTAAGCTGGCATTGTTTACCGCTGATGTTTTTCTGAGGGAGAATACGAATGGAACAAATGCGAGATGATCTCAGTTGTTGAACAGAAACTGGGTACTGATAAATTCCAGGCAAAAAAATTATGTGTGATTACTGAAGGTAATTGTAAGTTTGGATTAAATATGCCCAGGAAAAAATAGAAAGAGCGATATATAATTAAAGGTGGCAAAGGCAGACACTTAGAAGTTATTACACAGCCAAATGAACATTTCCAGCACAACCTTGTTTGGGCTTCCTTGTGGGAGTGGATTCTTACCCCATGCATTACACACACGCCTGCAATTTTCAACTCAAAACCTGGGCTTTGTCTTGGACACCAAGATAATGTAATTCACCCAATGAGCAGAGGTTCAATATTTCATTTAATTCTTACTGTTAATTGCTGTTTGTCTGCCTGGCTTACTGGATCCCCCAGGGCTTTGGTCTGGGGAAGGAGCTGTTCATCACTGCATTGGCTGTGAGGAGCTCTCATCAATACAGTGCAGAGGTGTCTCTCAAACAACAATTTGATTTATACCCTCTCATACTGCTCCTTGGAGATGGAGGGCTACTATTTCCATTCCACAGATAAGAAAGTAAAACCCAAAGACACTGAGGACAAAAGCTTTTGCTAATTTCAGAAGACTTGAATTTTATGTGTTTAAATCAATGCACTGAATTTCCACAGGAAAAAAAATCCAGGCACTGGGGGAAAAACCTATCACCACAGAGCCGCTGATTTCTTAGGAGGAAGGTTGCTTTAAAAAGTCTCAAAAATCCAATCATATAATTGTTTTTTAGACTTATCAAATCATAATTTTTTGGCTAAGCTTGCCTTTAACCTTGCATCCATAAGGAACCAGGAGGAGCTCCTGTGCATGATTTCAGACTGGCTGTGTGGCAGTGACTCAGATTCAGGTTCTCTTCCAGGTGATCTCTCTGTTCTGTCCAGCCCCAGCTTCTGCCAGCCTTGCATCAGCAGGGAGAGAAGCAGACTTGCTCTTCTCAAGCCTGCACAACCCGGATGTCACTTTAAACACCAGGCTCGACCATCATTTCTCTGTTTCATTTATTTTTCCTGGTTATATTCACTCAATTCGTGCCACGAGCAAACACCTTCAGGGTCTTTGTTCAGAGCAGTGTGAAGAAATCTCCTTACATATTTATTCCTCTAGCAAATGAGCTCAAGATCCAGGAGAATTATTGCTGAGAGATTGCCACAATTACACACAAGGTCTGTTACACAGGAAAGCTGAGAAATCGATAATCAATCAATCAATAATGCCTGGGTTTTGTCCTGTGAATTGTTGGTAGCCCAAAAGACACCTTGTGGTTCCACAGAATCTTTTCTAAGCCTACAATCTGAACTTTGGGAATGTTTTTAAAGGGAAAACAATTATTTGTTCATTTTTTTTCCCTCTAAATACTTACCCAAATCTCAAATTTATAAGTCTTGTGTGTATTAATAACTTGTTCTTTGTCAACGTGCTTAGAAAAGAATCCTTGACAAACGAATTCCTCAGGCATGACAGTGCAGCTCTTAATTAAAAATATAATTCAGGCAGCAAGAAGCCAGAGACAGCCAGTGGAACAATTTTTCACTGAAGAACGAGAGAACAGAAATACAGTCAGTGATACAATTTGAGCTTTTCTAACTCTTATTACTACACTGATTGTTAATTTTAGATGAATAGAGAATTAAATGCTTTTAAGGATGTACAAAGCCTGCAATCTCTTTCTTCTTTGTCCACCTTTGCTGAAGTTATTAATTGTATATTATCTGTTTTTTAATGTAACATTTCCTTCTAATTAAACTCTTCCAAAGGTAAGGAGGTATTCTTGTTTTTATAGATCATAACGATTGATGCGGGGATTGGGCTAAAAGTGGTTTTGTAAAACATCAGATTGTCTTCAGACCAGGGCCTGAAGTCTGTTCTGCTTTACATGGGAAGGAACAAAACCCAAAATCTACAAATCAGAGTTCAAAATTTCATAGTTATGTCAATATACAGGGGAAATGGGACAAGCAGACCCATCTCCCAGGCATTCCTTTCCGTGTGATTTTTCCAGCTGTGTATTTTTCCCACCTGCCTTCCTTCCAGCAGGATGCTTTCAGCCACCATTAGTGAATGATTATCCACACAAGTGGCACAGAACACCTTGCCCACGGTTGCAAAGGAAAATGTTTTGTTGAAGTCACCGTGGAGATGGCTCAGATCAATGGGTTTTGGTTTGAATTTGTCATTTGGGATGTGTATAATTTATCAATCACCTTGTTTGATAGGTGCTGACCTATGGAGAGAGGATAACGCACTCATCCCCAAGGAGGTGACTGCTCCATTAGAGCTGCTGAGCCAAACCACGAAAACTGAGCCTCAAAATTGGGTAAACAGTGCTGGAGAGAAATGATTGCAGAACCGCTTTTGTCATATTTGCTCAGATCTCAGATAATCCTGAGAGCAATGCTGTGGTTACACAACTAACAGAGAAGTCAGGTTTTCCTTCAATTTAACTCCATTAAATCCTTTCTTTTGTCACTGTCTTGCATTTAGTGCATGACTGGGGTGGAAATGTTTTGCATGTTTGCACAAATGTAAATTATTATCAGTGAATGTGCAAAACTGCTCAGCTGATTTGGAATAACAGGATCTGCACAAGCCAAGGGAGCGGCTGATATTCCAGTATCATTATTTTCTACCCAGTTGCCTACTGTGAATTTGTCTTCTTTGGTGACGTATCTATCTATAGAAATGCAGACAAGTAAAAAGTAAATATCTTTTTCTTTTCTTTTCCTTTCCTAATTCTTCTAGAAATTAGGGTCAGGAGTCCATTTGTGATGGTTGTAATGGAGAGTAATGTATGGCTTCCTCTGACAGGAATGTGCTTATTCCCCTCTATTTTCTTTCTAAGCTGAAATGGAAAAAAAAAACCTCAAACAACGACAACAACAAACCAAACCAACAAAAACAAAACAAACCAAAACAAAAAAAACCAAAACCCACAAACAACAAGAAATCAAACAAAGCCAACAGGACAAAAACAAAACCAAGACCAAACCAAAGAACAACAAAAAAAATCCCAAAACTAAAACAAAACAAGAAAACCAAACAAAACCCCCAAACAAACAAATCAACCTCACACAATTTTATTTTTTTTTTTGGTGGGTGGAAAGGGTAGAATCAACAACAAAAATTCATTAAGACTCATGAGCATTTCCACTCAATTTTCTTCCTAAAGCAGAATAAACAATCACAGGCTTGACAACCCTTCCAGGGCTGGAGCTCAGCATGGAAATAAACAACTGCTTCAGGTGATTTGAGGGCGGCTTTTCCAGAAATGTGCCAAGTGTCACAGGTAAGTTATTTTGCCTCTGGGGATAAGAAATAATAAAGCTTTAGATAAGAGCTGGAGGGAAAGGTTACACTAAACCCACAAATTTATATTTGTATCCAATTCATAATTGATAAGAACGCATTTCCCCAGTCTCTAGAGGAACTCGGGCAGTATTATACTGTATTATACAGAATATTCTGAAATCCTGTTGAACATTAAACATAGATGAAGCTTTGTCACATCTTCCAACAACAGGTCCTGGGGAGGTCAGGGAAGTTTAATGCAGACCAGAGTAGAAACAAACAGAGCACTTGCTCAGGCTGGCTGTTTTTGTTTGCTTTAGCTCCCTCCAAATCTGGTT
The DNA here is from genome assembly GCA_013400315.1 of Bombycilla garrulus. NCBI lineage: Eukaryota > Metazoa > Chordata > Aves > Passeriformes > Bombycillidae > Bombycilla > Bombycilla garrulus. The sequence goes on along the minus strand of VXBU01008697.1, from coordinate 914,655 downwards.
TTCACCTCTCCTGGCTGTGCTTGAGGACAGCTCCAGAATGTGTGAGACAGCAGAGCACAAACCTCCAGGAACTGGAAGGAATTAATATTGTGTACCAGGAACATTTCCATAATTACACTGAAAGCAGCCAGTAATTAGAGACTCTCTATTAATAATGTTACCAAAACACACTTAAACACTTCTAAAGAAATTTCAGACTGGTTTAAAATTTTCGAATCCCCAAAGAGATGAGGAAGCAGCTAAATCTACATTTGATAAAAGTCCAAAACAATCTCGCTCCTGCATAGTCAATCTTTAAACTCATTAAGAAACGTCTCGTTCTAATTAAAGTTACGCCAAGTAAAAATGAATCAGAATAACTCATGTGGTAACAAAGATCTCTTCCTTGTTTGCTCACAAGACACAAATTTCAGTGCATTTTTGGGACAGAATGGCAGAATTCTTCCCTCTGCATTTTTTTGCTATCATAGATGTCACAGGAGCCTTTTATACCAAGACTGTGACACATCTTTCCCCCCAAAATTGCATTATATCAATGCTTTGCTGTATGGACCCAGGGCTTTTGTAGAAAAAGAGATTGATTTTTGCTTGTGCTTTTAGTGGTCCTGTTGGTATGTTGTTCATTGCTTCAGAGTTTGTTTTTTCTTTTTTTTTTCCCCTTTTTTCCCCTCTCTTTTCTGCTGTTTTTAGTTTTGATCTAATTGGGAAAAGTTTCTGATTCAACCAGATCTGCTCCGTGGAGCTTTGGTAGCCACTGGAGGTGCAGAGGAGCTCCCCACAGCATTCCTTCCTTCCAGCAGTAAATGCAGGTGTTTCCCACTCTCCTGATTTAATAACTGGAGTTTTGGCTTGGATGGGTGTTGGTAGAAGCCTCCCCACAAAAAAAAAAGAGTTTTTCCTTTTCCTGGAACTCTCAGGGCTTTTCAGTGTTAGGAGGCAGTGCCCATGGAGGGTGAAACTTTGTCTGCTCTCACCCCAGTAAATTCCCTCTCTTGGCACCACTGCTGCTTTGCACTGTGGAAGTTTAGAAAACTTCATTCCCAGAAGCACCAGAAAAAACTTTTTTATTTTTTTGCTAATATGCCTTTTCCCATCCTTCTCTCTGCATCCTTCTTTTTTTTTTTTCTTTTTTTCCAAGGCCTTTCTCTTCTTGGTAATTTCTGCAGGTCAAGCTGAGGTTTGCTGGTTTCAGACTTGGATCAATACATTTCCCTACCAAATATAAGCCGGGCTTTCTTCTATTTTCAAATCAATACCCTAAAGTCTGAAAAAGAGTCAAACAAGATCAAGACCATGGCATTTAAACAATCCTACCATAACAGACTTGTGTTCATGTTTAGAGGTAAAACTGCTGCTTACCTTGACTCTGAGTTCAGGCCTTTATTTCAAATGTAATTCTTTCAAAAAAGTTTACCCAACATTTACAAAGATTAAAATGCTGCTGGTTTGTGGTTTTTTTTTTTTTTTAATCTCTTTTTATATAAGCTACTTTTTTTCCACTTTTTACTTTTTTTTTCAAGTGCAGAAAACACTTTCAAAGTCACCCCAGGGAAAGCTCTAAGCCAGAGGACATACAGCATTTTCACTTTTTTATGCTTCAGGCTAAGATAGTTTGGCTGATCCATCATCTGAGGAGCAGGCAAAGCATAAATCATGTATGAAAATGTCAGCTGAAATGTTAGTGCACCTTCAAGTCATTAATTGCAGATTTTTAATCTTCTGTCTGTGCCATCTACAGGAATTCCCCAACATAAACACACTTGTAAGTATCAATACTTCAGAGGGTTTGGTTGCAGTTGCCTTTGTTTTGTTGCTTTCTTTCTCTTTTGGAGGGGAATGTTTGTGGATTTTTTGTTTGTTTGGGATTCTCAGTGGTACAAAAGTTGTAGAGACATGCTAGTGGTTTTTTTTTGTGACTGTTTTGCCAGGTTTGGTCAAAATCTCATCTTCTGGACAAAAAATACAGGTAAGATTCCTGAAGTACAAAGAATTCCAGTGGAATTCCACCAGCCAGCAGAATTTGGGCACTATTTTAAATTAGGAAATGCAGTATAGCTTCCGTCAGAACTATTTAAATCCCTGTAAATGTCTCTCAAAAGATACTCCAGTCTGGATTAAAATAAATGTCGTATTTGATCTTGCTCCTTTGTGTGTGAGAGGACAGAAAAAACAGGAAATAATCTAAAGTTATGCTATGGAATTCAGAATTTTCAGAGGATGTGGAGCCCAGGCAGGTTTGGCCGCAGGACAGAAGTTGGTGTTTGTCACAAATACGACATAAGAACATTTCCCTGCTGCATTTTGGGAGCTAAACAAATTCAATTATCTCTCTGCTGGGAGTAATGCAGGTTCTTTGTCTGGAAAATCACCTGAGTTCCCATATTTCTCTAGCTCTGTTGTCACTGGCTAGACTCTTCCTTTTTCTCTGTGACCTAATGTCTGCCACTTCCAACGTGCAGCTAAAATGTTCTCAGTGTTTTCTTTTGTAGCTGTGTTTGTCCTCTTTCTTGCCTGTTGCTTTAATTAATATTAAATGTAACATAAATTCATTGCTGCTTCAGAATGCCTGAAATTGAATTTACTGTTCCAATATTAATAAAATTATTAACTTCCCTCTTGAAACTCTCCACCCTAAATCCAAGTTACTGCTGCATGTTCTCCTGGCCATGGTGCCCTCCTGGTCATTTGCTATTAATATTGAAGATTTTATGCTTTTTCTTTACCTAGGTACTGTTCAGATAAATGTAACCTTTTTTTCCTAATGAAATTCTCAGACTAAAGAATTTAATATAATTATTTTATTCTTCCCACTTGCCCTGGGAAAGCAGAGACTTTGTGAACAAACTGTTTCATTTTTTGCAGTGCATGAACACATTCCCTGACCTGCTCTCTGCTGAACTATGTTAATTTTCCTTATCAGTCTGCCATAGAAAGATAAACTGAGGTGTTTATCAAAATAAAATTTTGTGAAGGTTACATTTTCACATCCCCAGCTCCTTAACTTTATCCCTTCCTACAAAATGAAGCAATTTCCAAGTGCACAGGTTACAGCAGAGAAGTGGCCCTTTCTCACTGCCAGAGGTTTTCAGAATAAATGAGAATTATTCTTCTGGCTCTCTGGAATGCTGCTATTCCCTCATTGCATCTTGCTGTTTGTATCAATATCTCATTTTAATTGAATCCATAAGCACAGCATTAACCTCTTCTGATTTTTCCAAAATACTCATCTTATTGAACCTCAGGCCTTTAGTTACCTGGCTTTATTTTTTTTCCACTCCAGTGGATATTCTTGATAAGAATTAATATACTTTCTTTTTCTACAGGTGATAATTTTTCTTATAAAAAAAGACTAAGAAGCTGAATTCCTTCTTTAAACTGTAAGTTATTCTATTAATCAAATAGATTAAAACTGATTAGAACAAGTTTTAGAGGGAAAAGAAAATAAGAATCAGACCTATGATTTTTGAAAATTTAGCCTCTTATTTTGAATTATATCAGAGAATAAATATAGTGACTTTGCACAGACTTGGATAAAAAGGCAGCTCAATACATTTAAAAGGTATTCCAGTCTATCGTTCAGATAAGCAAAAAGCAAAGGAGATTGGAATTACAAACCAAGGATTTTTTCACTCTCAGGAATTGAATAGTTTATCAATTCTCCTTAAACACAACTGAAATCACATTTTCAATGAGATTTTTTTATTTTTAACCACTATTTAAGAGCATTTGCCATAATTATGTTGGGAAAGCATTATTATCAGTCCAAATGCAGAATTCTTCCAGAAAAAATATTTTCAATTATGATTTTAAGAGGCAAAAATAAATTCTGTACTTTCATTTGGAATTTTTTCTCCTTAAATCATATTTAGAAAAGTTAGGGAGTATATTTATCTTTTCTTTAATTACCAAATGATTAACTTTTCCAAGCAGTTTGCAATATTCCTTAGCCCAAAGCAATCAATTCAGATTGCTGAGCAGCCAGGGCAGTTGCAGATGTATGTTTTCTTCAGAGGAGCTCTCAGCCATTTAAAAACTCCATAGCTGGGCTGAACTTCTCTTGTAATTCCATCACAGTTATTTAGCTCAAAGAAGCAATTCCAGAATTTCCAGACAAGCCCACGATAGCAATGCATAATCCTTAAAATTGTGACACTGATATTACTTTAGACCTTTTTTATGGCAAGATTAAAAGGGCTTTAATACCTTTCTCTCACAAAGTGGTGTGGAAATACTGTCTTCTCTGTGCTTCCTGAAATAGCTGCTCAGGCTTGCAATCATTTAAAAATATTATCTTGGGAGTTTGCAGGGCACAAAAGTTAAAAGATAAATTGTGCTGCTCATCCAAACGTTAGGATATGCATGCTAATCTGACATTTCTGAGCAAGGCTTGCAATAAAAACCTCCTGAGTAGGAGAGAGGCTGTTGGACAATGGCTGCTCATTAGGAAAACATCGGCATGTGATGAACAACTCCAGACTGCTCAGGAGTCCGTGCCACTCGTCACCTACAGGCTCTGGTAAAATCCTGGTGCAATTTGTGCCCACCAGAGAAGAAACTTCCCATGTTTAGCTGTAAGGAAATAACTCATTTTTGCTTTTCTGTGCTCCTGTTGCTGGTAGTGTTCTACTATGTTACTTTTTCTATCTGAATAACCTGTAATGCACAAAGGATTCAAAAGCACAGAATGGATTTCTGTCCTAAAACAATGATGTTTTCAATTTTGTTCTCTTTTCATTTTCTAAAAATTCAATTGCTTTCTGTTTGCCTTTGGGCTGATGCTTTTGTAGAATTGTCTCTCATAATTCCAGCAACATATTTCTATGCAGCTTGGTCAGAGCCCAATATTGTAGATGCAAATTTAGATTTTTTTCCCCTCATTGTGAGTTGTTTTCATGTCTATCAGCATCATATTTTAGCTGACATTTTATTGCCACTTTCTCAAACTTGCAATAAAATCTCATTTTAGTAACATCAATAGGTGAGAAACAGAAAACTTTGTAACTTGGTGAAGTTTTATTTCCATTTTTGTTCTGAATATAGGAGCCGGTACAACTCTACTCCACCATAGAAGTTAACCTAGACCCCCAAACAGCTTCATTTAGAAACCTTTAGCAAAGGATCCCTTCAAAACCCTTTGTCATGATGTTACTAGTCACAAGATCTCCTCTCCTCGGTTCAGTTTATCTGTTTCATTTTTTCTCCTTTTGGGTAATGCAGTGGTGATTGCTCAGCCCGTGCTGCGCTGCCCCTGAGGCAGAGCCCGGCCACACACAGGGGCTCAGTGCCCAGATGGGATGGGCAGAGAACTGCAGGGTGGAAGGGAGAAACTCCTGGGGGAGATAGAGCAGCTCAGGAGGGGAAAGCAGAGCTGTGCAAAGCAGGAAAAGGAATTAATTCCCATTTTGTGTGGGGCAGGCAGGGGCTGGGCCGTGCCCAGGAAAGCAGGACTCAGCAGGTGAGACCCCAAACCAGCCTGCCCCACACCAGCCGTGCTGACAAAGGTGAGCCTGGTTTTGCTTGGATTTCTGCTTTTTGCTCTGTAAATTCTCCTCATACCACAGTGACCCGGGCTGTTCCTCACAACATCCTCCTCAGACACAGCCAGCAAAGGGATATTCCCAGATCCAGGATATTCCCAGATTCCTCTCTCTCTGCTGAGCCTAAATCTGCTGCCTGGATACCACTTGTGTCAGTGAGTTTCAAAATATATCAATATTACATTATTATATTATTATATTATTGTATTATTACTGTAGTATTATATTATCCTGACATATGTGTCAGAAAACAAAGATATTAGAGAAATGTGTAATCTACACATTACATATGTGCTAGATGCCACGTGTAAATGTAGTGCAGGATGCAGCACCAAATACAGGAAGAGGAACTGCCCCATGTAAAATGCACCACTGCAAAAAAACCTAAAAAAACTGAGTAAAAATCTAATAGCAGCTTTGTTTATTGAGGAAGAGTATGTTTTGCAAACAAGAACAGTCCAGAGATAATTATAGGAAAGTAAGAGTACCAATATTTAGGTTAACATTTACCATAAAGGAGCAGAAGCAGATTACTATTGAAAAGGCTTGGAAAACATCTCATGAGAATGTGCTGCTGTGTTTTTATACAGAAAGTTCTGTAGAATATCCTTTTTTCCTGAGCCAAGTGAAAGAATTACTGAGAAAGATTTCTCTAGGAGTTTGTGTGCTTTCCATATGCCACAGTTTAACAGACACTAGCAGGTCTGTTTATATCATCATTTTTTTTCTCTTAAAAAAAAAGAAAAAAAATGCTCTTTGCTAGTTTTCATATGTTCCCTAAAGATTTTCATCTTGCAAATAAAAGAGCTTAATTATTTCCATAATGGAAGGATTAGTGTTCCCATGAGCAGGTTCTTTCTGTTTAAAAGTCATTGTAGGTATAATAAAATGCAAGTAGTTCATGACCAATGCAGCTGCTTCACAAATTACTGGAGTTCAAAAATAAGGAAATAATTTAAAAAAACACCCAACCAAACAACAAGAGAAAAATTTAAAAGAGAGGATTAAAAATACAACTAAACAAGCCTAGTGCCATTAATGGATAGCAGCAATAAGGTCAAGGCCTCGGAGGATAAATTAGTTGAGAAAAGTGTAATAGAGTAGCTGACACCTAAACAACCCTTAATGTTCCTGTGGTTTTTCAGTCTCCTCTTGCAGGAGAGTTTAGGGGCATTACACAACAGCTGCCAGGAGAATTGCCATGCATTGAATGCTTCTCTATGTCCATTATGTTTTACGATCTATTGACAGAAGAATTTGGGTTTCTGTGTTCTCATTGCTCTGTAAGCACTGACTGCAGCCAGGGCACGTTTTACCCCGGGCATGAACAAGGGTCAGTGTTGAGCTTATGAACAAAAGTTACCCAATGGATATGGGAACTTTCATCAGAAGAGTGCAGCAGCTCTGGCTGCCTTCAGAGGTGTGTTTGTGCTGGTTTTGAAGGAAAAGCCTGATGGACTGATGTCAGTGAATTCAGGAGTTTCCCAGAGCTCTCTCCTGCAGCCAAGCTCCATGGCACAGGTGAAGCTGGGTTCCATCCCTCCCTGCCTGGCTGCAGGCTCTGCACCCACAGGATGAGGAGACAGAATTCAGTGTGGGGCCAGAGAATTCAGTGTGGGGCTGCAGAGCCTCCCTCTCCTTCCCTCTCTTGTTTTACAGCCCCTTCCTGCTAATGCAGGAAGTCTCTTTATGGCTGAGAGTCTCACAGCTTTAAACTGCTCCTGTGTTTTCTGGGGACTACACAAGTTCCCAGAGCAATTTAAACTCGGTGTGGTAAAGGAGACCTTAAAAGTTCTCTTCCTTTTTTTTATCTTTTAGGGAGTAGCATCAAACTGTCCTTTAAAAATGAGTCTACATTTATGATTCAGTGCAGTGCAGCAGCCCAAGGGCCAGCCCAGGTGAGCTGCTATAAATCATTCAAAGCAGGGAGATAATAACATTCTTATTTAAGATCCAGTTTTATATTATGTATGTTTATAAAACAGAAATAGGTGTCTCTGACTGAGTACCAACCTCCCAGCCTATTTCGGGAAATATTTTCTGTAACTTATGTAGTCTTTGATCAATTTTCACCACTGTTCAGTCAACAACTTTATGTTCTCTTATCTGAGGTTTTTAAAAAGTATTTATAATTACAGTAAATCCAGTATGTTGTAGCAGTAGACTGGTGTCCTGCCATTGTGGAAACACTTTAAAATGCTGAATTTTGTGTTATGGAACTGTAAATCTGTGCATGAAGGGCTGGTTTTATACCTCACCCTATTTAATTGATAGGAAAAGATGCAGTCCTGTCCCTCTCTTTCCTCTGTTACATTGCACTCAGCAGTCATACAAAATACGAAATGTGGAAACAACTGAAAACTGATTTAAAAACTGCCCCCAAACACTGGTTTTCAATCAGATGAGTGAACTGAACTGGCTTAATCTTTCACACGGAATGTGATGCACTGCAAGTGTCGCGGGAAAAGCGGAATCGTGTCTGTCCATGGAAGTTTCCAGTTACTGGAGTTTGTGTACACTGGGCAATTATGCTCTAAATGAGTGGACTGCCAGCAGGCTCTGACTCCCACTTAGTGTGTGTTTGGGACTATTCTCTTTAAAAGGTAGCATGCAATTAGAACATCTTAGCTGAGCCTGTATTGCCACGTTTCACCTCTGCAGAAACCCTGGTAGCGCTCGGCGTTTTTGTGAAGTATTAGTGCTGGCATTAGGAGCAATTCCTGATTTATTATTATGTGTCAGTTTAATTAACATGCTGTTTCACTCCCTCTTCCAGACTGTTAATGAAGATGTTAAATAAACAGGACCAAACAGTGATCCCTGCAGAGCTCCACCAGACACCTCCCACCAACTTGATACATTGCCATTTTTCATTACCCTTTATTTGCACTCAGCCAGCCATTTTTAAATCCAAGTGACAGTACTCCATGTCCAAGCCAATTTGAATTAATTTTGCAAGTAGAGATTTTGTAAGACACTACATCAAGTGTTTTACTCAGACCAGATATATTACACATGCTTTCATCCACTAATTTTCTAAAGCTATCAGAAAAAGCAATCAAGCTTTGAAGATTACCAGCACCCAGCCAGCTTTTTGCTGGTTTGTTCACTTACAAAACCAATCTTGGCATTATTAAAGATTTGCCACTCCTTTAGCTGATGACTGATTTAAAACAATGCATCTTTCTAATCCATTACCTTCCCAAAATAACACAGAGCCCTGATTATTCCTCCTAAGTGCTATTTTAGGGCCATGTTGTGTGTGAGTTCAAATTGTGATTGGCAGACAGATATTTTTCTTGAAAAGGATCCGTGATTTCAGCAGCTTAGCTTATGTTTATTTTACATGCTTCCAGCTGTTAGCTTGTATCAGCAGTTATTCCTTATTCCCAGTATGAAAGCAAGTAGGTCCTGTGGCACCTCTTTAATTATATCAGGGAAGGAACATCAGACTGGCAGTAGAGGCAAAACATACAGTAGAGCAGGATTAGTTCTCACAAAACCAGATTTATTTCTTACAGCAGAGGAACATGCCAGTCAAAATAAACTTTCTCTCCTTATTTAATATATTCCTTTCCTCTATGTTTTATTATACTCATGCTATAAGTTGTTATACTTAAGGCTTCTAGTCAGAATTGGGGTTTTTTTCCCTCTTTTGGTTTGTCCATTCCTTATTCTTCTGTCTCCCTAAAGCTGGAACCATTTATTCAATACCTGTTCCCTTCCTAACAAGCTCTTGTGGCTTTTGAAGGGCTGTGTTTGTTTTCCAGATGTGGTTTGGGGCACACAGAAATGTGGTGCCTTCAAGTTTCTTTCTTTAGCAAAACCGGGAAGGTTTCGGGTATTTTTCCCTCCTAAAGCCTGGCTCATATCCTGGTTACCAAACTGTGGTTCTTTCCAGCTGCCCCTACACAAACACTTTGTTACTCTTGCCAGTGTCATTCAAATGCAGCTCTTGGTTATTCCCTTTCCTGGGGCTCAGTTCTGCCTCCACTTTGCTGATGGTGTTTTTACTGAAATGAGTCCAAAAACTTTACAGCTACATTTCTCTAAATTTTTCATGCTGTTAAGTCAGCTTGTTCAGGGTAAAAATCTTCAAGCTGGAATGTCCCCCTCAGAAAAGTGCTGAGCGTTTTGCTGACTTCTGTGAGTTTAGATCAGTGGGATCCTACAATGGATCTATCGTTTATTGAATGTGGGTTTTCTTTATTCCTCCACATAATTTTATTTATCAAAATTGATGGTCTCCTGATTCAAGTCTTCCAGCTCACAGTGGAATGACTACATCAGAATACCCAGCGCTCAGCTTCTTTGCATGTGTGCAGGAAGGCAGAAAGCACATTGATTTTCTTCCCCAGGATAAGAGAAACAAAGGTCGTAGCTCCTCACACTTTAATTTATGCAAGATTAATGCATAGAATACAGCATAGTTCACTTAATGAGGATGGAACATGCAGATGAGTGAAAAAAGTGTATCATTTTCAGTTTTGATTTCCCAGTGGAAAGAATATAAAATAATACAATAATATAAAATGTCTTTAAAAAAGAATTTCTGATTAAGATGTAAGCAGGAGTGTATAATCCTGTTTTGAGCTGGAAACAAGGAGCCCAGGCCTCATTTTCCTTTGCTCAGCCATTGGAATATCCCTCATTCTATGCTTTATGGAAAACTGAGCACAGGTCTTGGGCTCTTGCCTTGGCAAGGGTGCACTTATGGGACGACGCTGTGTCACAGAAATATTTCTGTGCTAATGCTTCCTGGAGGCAGACTGCTGGGGAAAAGCAGAGGTTGGTGTTAATCAGTGTCTCTAATCCTTAAAAACAAAGAAATTGCTGATGAGCTCAAAATGATAAGAAACGTCTGGTGTCTACAGCAAAGTGCCTGGAGTTAAAAGGCTGCTCTCTCCACTGAATGACCTCCTGGAACCTGAATTGTCCATTTGCACTCACACTCAGCAGTGCTTCTCTGCTTTGAGATTTTGTTGTCAGTTGCCTTCCAAGAGTCCCTTTTAGTTTCTCTGTTGCTTTGCAGAGCTTTTCCTTAGCAGGTGTTAGTGCCAGAGATCCAGAGCAGATGAGTCAAAGCACAGAGAGAAAAAAAGAACATTGATGTTACTGCAGCAGAAAAAAAAAAGAAAGTCACTAACGGTGTCTGTTGAGAACATTCAGATTTGTGTAGTCTAGTGTTGAAAATGAAGTTCTGCTCTTTAGAAGGGATTTATTGGCTCGAAATGGACAGGCATGGATTTACAGGGGGCTGGAGGGGCTGAAATGAGTTTTGCTGCTGTGCACTCGCATGTCTGGGGCTGCGTCTCATCTTCCTTGGTGACCTTCAGCCAAGTCCCTGTCCTGCCACCTCCTTCTGAGCCACTCCCGTTATTAATGCGCAGCAAGGGCACAAAAGTTCAGCCATAATTTCTCTCCTTAAAACCGTAATGGAGGCTTTGGAAACAGCTTCATATTCAACAGTGTGTTGCAACTTGCACTCGAAGCAGAAATAAAAATGCCCATTTCACTCTCTAACTGACTTTGATCTCCAAATTTGGCACACTGACTCCTGAGAGGTTAACTGAATTTTCAGTTCACCAAACAGAAGTCTTTAAAATGTTTACTGGAGTTTTGCTCAGATTTTCTCATGTTTCATGGATTTTCTGAAATAGTTCAGCCCGATGTCAAGTTTTAAACAGCTGCCAGGCATCTGAGATAGAAAACTTTTGAACATTGAGTAGTAACTGCAGAAGTGAATTTCTCTGCACTCATCATGATCTAGTGAGTTTAAAAGATTGTTCGCAGACATCCGGTGAATGTTGTTTTTGGAAGTTTCTACACAATATTTTGTTGAAAAAAATAATCCACAGCCCTGCCTCTCTTTTTAGATCAGAACAGCACAGTTATTTTTTCTGTGCTCTCTCCTCATCTGTGATCAGTGCAAACCACAGGGTCGAGGTAGGGCCTTGTGGGACAAGTCTGAGTGAGAAAATGAAGTTCTCTTGGAGCTCGTTTCATGCTCTCCCTGCAGAGCTCTGAGTTGAGCTCCCGGGGCTTTTGTCTGAAGTTCTTGGAGTAACACTTAGACTGGGAGCAAGAAGTGCTATTCACAGCTTTATTAACAATCTGAAATGGCTATTACTTAATTAAAATGCAGCCTGATGTAAGCCTAGATTGTATCTGCCTGATAGGAGATGGGCTACAGTTCTCTTATCATAGAAACTGTGGTGGTTGACTGTTTTCCCTCTATTTTAGAAATGAAATGTTGAATTAATGAGCTTCTTCCTCCCTACTGATTTCCAAAAGCAAAGAAAAGAACAATATTCATGTTGGCAAGAATTTCCTACAGTACTAAAATATATTTTTTGCTGTGTTGGCTTTTCTGTGGGGTTTTTTTGTGCTTCTCTTTTGTTTCTGACAGAACTGGTTTCTTCCCTAAAATCTTATGATAACTTTTAGACTACAATCTATTTCCAGTGTCTTTATGAAAGCAGAGCTCTGCAATTATGTTCCCAAAGGGATGTACCAGTAAACCTAAAGTCTGGGGAATAAAATTGGAAGATTACTGTTTCTTGTCATGTATTTCTGTTTTATGGTGTTGACTACACTGCAATGGCTTAGTGGGGAGAAAAAACAACAGCAGTGAGGGAAACAGCTACTGATGTCCTATCAGAGCTTGATGGGGCTTGATATAATTAAAAAAAAAATCCAAAACTTGTGATATCTCCAGCAATTGTAATTTCAATTGTTTGCTAGCTAAAGGCAACTTTCACTGCTCCAAGTTAGGAAATCATGTAAATAGACTAATTAATATAATTTGCCTTGTGCTCCGCTAAGAGAACAAAACCAAATATTTCATTTTTTAAGAGGAAAAAAAAAAACCCTGTGTAAACTAAATATCATAAATATTCAGTCCATCCGTAAAGCAAACATTACACATTTTGAGTTATCCTCAGCCTTTCTGAGGAATTCAGCAGCATTTAATGAAACTGTGATGGCTTGCTTGGGCTTTGCAAGAGTTCCTTTGTGTGGATTAGAGGCAGCTCTCGCAGAACCCCTGGAACAGCGTGTGCAGCGGGGGGCCAGCAGGCACAAAGGAGGTTTCATCATCTTCTATCTGCAGCCCTTTAATATCAAGAGACTTCCACAAAACTTAAAATGAGTCTTTGAAATGTTCCGTGCCGCGGTGCTAGAAAGGTACAATAAATAATATTTCTCTTTTTGCTTGTGTGGAATGGAGAGATAAAGCTATTTATAAAACTGTAAAGACTTACAAATCATTCTAACAGGTTGTCATATGTTAATGTCAGCGAGAATTTAATCACCCAAAGTAAAAAATCTATATTTTTTTTCTCCAATCCTTTCTTATTTTCATAACTCTCTCTATTGACAGATTCTCTTGTGATGATAAATTAAAGGAATGCCCAACACCACAAAAATGTTAAATCAGAAAAAACACAGGGCCTGACCCAGTAGGTTGTTTTTAACAGTAGGTTGTTTTTAAACCGTGTGGCAGTTTTGTTTTTTTTTGTTTTTTTTTGTTTTTTTTTTTGTTCTTGTAGCATTTACAGGATCTAATGAGGAGTCATTGTGCTCAGCACTACACCTGCTTAACGAGAAAATAAAGAGGTAATAAATAGATGGAGTGTGGAGATCCAGGTTTATATAACAACGAGCAAGGCTTTCTGTATAAACTCTTTGTGGAGTTGTTGGTTCAGGAATAAACAACCTTGCTTAGGAGCAGAACAATTTTATCCATCAATTTATTAATAAAGATTTTTATGACAGCTGCTCACCCAAAAAGCTGTTCAGTGACGGGTTTAATTTGCCATCTGGGATTGGAGTGCCCTGAATTCTTTGGCTTTTAGCCACTTTCACTCCTGTTAAAAGGAGACACATCCATGGGCTTTCCAGGTGATCCCATGTTGAATCAGACTTCAGCCTCTGAACCAAAGAGGAGTTTTAGAGAAAAATAAAGACATGCATGATGTTTAGATTTGTGATTTTATGATTTTGTATCTATCTCTCAGGAAATCCAGCACTGATGATTTGATTCGTCCAGTTCTTGTCCGGAGGAGTTGGACATCCAGTGTTCCTTGGTGGCCTTCACCCTGCATTCAAATAGAAGTGAGGAAGGCCCACGCCAAGCTTGCCACGGTGAGTATTAGAAAAATTCATCTCAAAAATCACCCTATTCTATTTTCTCCTTCCAGATAATGTAATGCTGTTCATTGAACTGATGGTTTAGTTGTGTTCTTCTCGGCACGTGAGCTGTACACAAACCTGACCATTGCGATTTGACCCCTTTGTTCCCCTGCAGCCCTGGTCAGTGGGAGGCTGCCAGGGCAGAGCCCCTGTCCTGAGCGATGGGAACACGAGGTGTCCTCGTGTCTGCCAGCCCAGGAGCAGAGCCCCGCTCCTGCCTCCAGCCCAGCCTCATGGGAGCAGAGCCTGGAAAATCCCCTCTCCATTCCTGTAAGTGCCCTGCTGCGCTTGAGAACGGAGAGAGTAAAAACTCAAACATAAACAGCAGCGTGGGTCTGGACCCTCCTGTTTGTGCTGAGCACATTCATCTCCCCCTGGGTTTTTAGGACATGACTCTCATTTCCCTGTCCCTACATTTGGCAGTGCAGGGTTCATTTCCAAGCCTTTCTCAATGAGGTGTTTTGCCTGTTAGGAGTGCAGAGGTTGATTTGTGTTGCTGGGCTCCCTGATGAAAGGTTGGCTGTCGATGGCCTGGGAGCTGGGGTACAGTGCAGAGTGCTGAGGCTGTAATAGGAAATCAAATAGTTCATTTCACAGCCATCAAGTGCATGCTGAGCTGCCTGACTGCTTTATGCTGCTTTATCTTTGAGGACATAAAACCTATTCTTACTTTATGAAAACATACTTTGTGTTGGATAATCATTTCATTTACATATAAAGGTTACACTTAATAAAAATATATGAACCAAAATCGCAACAAAGATACAACATCATAAACCACCTTTTTTAAGGCGTGCTGGTTTTTCCCCTTGAAAGGCTTCATTGCCTTTAAGACAGGAGATATTGCTTCAGAACTAAAGATTTAAAGCTTTTTTCTTCTGCCTGTAGTAAAAGTAATAAAGCTTTTTATTGTACAAAGACTGTAAATATATTTAGCAATAATTTCAACAGCTGGAAGTGTCTAGATGTCTGTAGTGGAAATACAAGGATCATATTTACCTAGACTTGGCCTTGAAATTTCTATAACCCTTTTCTTTCCACCTAAGCAGCACAGAACAGTTATTGGCTGTTATCTTGTAAACACTGCAAGACAATCTCGTGGAGAAAATGACTCTGCAGTCAGAAACAAGATACTGCTGGAGCAAGAACGTTTGAGTATTTTCTGTTGTCATTGTTTGTGACAACTGTTTCCTGCAGAGAGGAATCATCCCTGCAAACCCCAAAGCTCCTGCAGAGCTCCGGGAGCAGGGCCTGATGCTGCAGAGCTTCAGACCCTGGAACACACCACAGGAAACTTGACATCCTGTGTCAAGAATTATATCCTATATCAAGTATCCTATATCCTTTATTTTATAAAGTAATGGATGTTGTTTAGGGAATCCATGGGAAAACAAACAAAGAAAAAAATAGAGAATGTGAGAATAATGGTCTTTGTCATTGCTTTTGTTATTCTAAATGCATGAGATATTTGGGGTTGGTAGAGTAGCAGATTAGGATCCAGGTGAAGTTCATTGCCTTTGGAAATACAGAAAGTTGAGAAGCAAACTTGTACCAGTTTTCCTTCCTGCCAGCATCCCATTGCCTTTCTCAGTAAATATCTCAGCACTGCCATGTTTCATCCCTAAATCAGCACTAATATATTTCCATCCTTTCAGTTTTATATTGTACTTCTGTTGAACCAAGAATACAAACATACCTTCAACTCCTAAACCTTATTATCCTCTGAGGAACGTGTCCAGAGAGACCAAGGTACTCTGTGAGCAGTGCAGCAGTGCCTCTTCCAACTCCATTTATAAAATAATTATAATTGTTCTAAATCTGAATGATGGGAAGTGTAACCAATTATTGCACAGTTATAATCACAAAATAGAAACAAAGTAAATGCACAAACACTCATTCCTGGTGGGAAAAACGGTAATCAGTGGTGAGTTTGATGAGTGTGGTCAGAATTTCTGCTGAAATTTCTTTGTAAGATTTATCTGAAGGATAAATACTTGCAGAGTTTCCAGGAAAAGAAGGAAAAAATATTCCAAAATATTAGTTAGCTCTACTGAAATTGTTCTTTTGGGGTTTTTTTCAAGATGCATCTAGGCCTTTTCAGTCATTCAGATTTTTCTGGAATGGTCTCCAGCCTTAGCACGTCGAATGTTGATGTGACCTACTGTAAAATGTTTATTTATTCCCCTACTGAGTGGTTTTGATGACCTTTTGGTGGAGGTTTCTCTTGTTCTCAACTGGCCTCTGCTCTGCCTTTTGCACTCTGGAACTGAAGAGACCACACTGAAACAGAGAAACTTTGATGAACAGAACAAACATTTCACTCAGGAAATTTTAAATTTTGTCTTGTAATACTTCACCGTTCAAAACAGCATGAAAAAATGATATTTTTATGTCTCGAAAGGTTTTGAGACAATACTCAAACATCCAGTTTTTGACAGCATCTTGCCAGCTACTTGAATTTGAAACATGAGAAAAGTCTTTAGAGAATACAGGNTAATATTTTATATATTATATATAATTATACATAACAGATTTTATATTTCATATAATATTATGTATAATGATGCATAATATATATTATGATTTATAATATATTTCATATTGTACATATAAATATATTTATATTTATTCATTATTTATTTATATTTTAAAATATTTAATTTC